>MU191385.1:2010-18346 GCA_016904865.1 Pissodes strobi
GTAGGGCTTCCGTACCGCTACAGTTTACCGTATTTACTGCCATATTTACAGTAGGGTTTCCGTACCACTACCGTTTAACGTAATTGCTAACATACTTACCGTGGGGCTTCCGCACCGTTACAGTCTACCGCGCGATTAGAGATTTCGATTCTTTTACTACCGTTTTGAGTTTTCTTACGTATTACCGGGTTGGGTCGCTTAGAATAAGTTGTCTGATACTTTTAGCTATAAGAAAGTTAGGTTTATACTTACTGTCGGATAAACACGACCATTATTTAGTTTACACGGAGTGTTTCATTTACCAGGGACCGATTCCGAGTAATTAAAAACCGAACCTTGGACAACCGTTTCTCCACTGTCTAAAGGCTACCCGATAGGCGAACAGCGATCCCCTTTGTCGCTGTAAATATCAAAGGGGTGGCGCCCGAGAAAACCGAAATACAGGAGGTCGCAAAAAGTAAGTAAAGGGCGCCGTTACAATTTGGATAAAATAAAAGAAATTGCAAACAATTAGTTTACTTTGCGCATTTCTTTGCATAAGTTTAATATTAGTGTATTAGTATTAGTGCATGTTGTTGATTTTGATTGCCAAAATTCTGTGATTAGTTCATTGGATTTACCTCGTTAAGGTATTTTATGAAATTGCAGCATTTTGCTATACTATATATATTTTAGTTATAAGTTATTTTGATTGTACTTTAGGGTTACTAAGTTGCATTTTACATTATATCTCGCATATATGCATGTATATTGCTCAGAATGACAGATGTAGAGAAGGCAAAAGCAAGAGTAAATGATCTTACAGAGACACGGTCAAAGATTTTTCAGGCATTATCGTGTTTTTTCAATTATGTAATATCATTTTCTGACCCAAATGGTTAGAAAAGCTTCAGTCATTGTGGGTTGAGTTCATTGGTGTCCAAAATGAATTAGAGTCATTACATAAATCAGTAGATTATGCATCAATCAGAACTGACTTTGAGGATGAGTTTTTTGATTCTTCGGGAACAGCCAAAGGTATTATTGATAAGCATTTTATGCAATTATCCAATGAAATGGCATCAATGGCTCAAAATGCCATTGTTCCACAAGCATCACAGCACAATCATAATTTACCGAAGGTTAAATTGCCTGAATTTCAAGGGTCATACGATTTGTGGCTGCAGTTTGCAGAGACTTGTAAGTGACTTGCGCATAATAATTCAAGTCTCAGTAAAATTGAGAAGTTCTGGTACCTTACGTCATGTTTGAAGGGTGATGCAGCAAAACTTCTCATATCTTTAGATGTTTCAGAATCTAATTATAATGTTGCTTGGGAATTGCTCTCCGATAGATATGAGAACAAGCGTGTCATCATTCAAACACACTTGAAGGCTATTTTTGCTACACAACCTATTGCAAAGGAATCGCATGTTTTACTTAGATCCCTTATTGACAGTTCTATGCAGCATTTGAGGACACTTGAGTCTCTAGGTTTACCCGTGAAGCATTGGGATGCTATCATAACTTTCCATATTGCATCTAAGCTTGACTCAATTACCAGACGTGAATGGGAAGAGTTTTCTTTGCAGTTAGGTGCAGACTCTCCAGCAGTTGACGATTTATATCAATTTCTAAATAACAGGTGCCAAGTTTTGGAAAACATGAGTTCGGCTGAATCTCAACAATGGAACAAGCAAGAAAAACACCACAAAGGAGGCGTTCGTAGTGGGACTTTTGTTTCAACTGATGCACATTGTTTGTTATGCAAAAATAAACACTTCATATTTTCATGCCCAGAGTTTTTGAGCTTAAGTCCCCAGAACAGGTTAAATAAGGTCCGTAAGCTTCAGGCCTGCACGAATTGTCTCCGGACAGGGCACATTTCAAGAAATTGTAAGAGTAAATATATTTGTAAAAATTGCTCGTCTCATCATTACGTTACTTCATTTACCAAGTTCTGAAGAAGATACAGGTAACAAAAATATAGCTCATTCACCAAAACATCCAGAAGACAATTCTGACTCCCATAATTATAATTCCAAAGCATTATCACTCACTCATAATAGTGAATTTACAAATCAACATTATGTCTTGCTTTCTACGGCTAGTATAATATTATATGATGCCTCGGGCAACTCTCAGGTTTGTCGAGCTTTCCTTGACAATTGTTCGCAATCTAATTTCATAACAAAACATTTGTTTACTAAACTACAGTTGCCATCAGCAAACATATCTTATGCAGTTGAGGGTTTTGGTAATAGTATTACCAAAATATTTAAGTCCACAAGTCTTGACGTTAAATCTACAGTTAACTCATTTTCCTTAAAAAAATTCCATTTTTGGTCACTGACAAAATAACAAAAAATCTTCTAGAAAATTTAATTGATTCACAGAAAGTTTAATAATTCTTGACAGACGGTGAATATATAAATACATACAAGTATGCAATATATCTGCATGAACCGTCTGCTGGTACCCTACACTGTAGGGGTGCATCCATCTAATGATATTAGATGTATCGGATACTGTGCTTAGTAGATCCATTCGTTCTGCATCGAAGGATGGAAACCTCTATGCAGTTAGACGTTCACCAACCATGGAGCGCTTTCGAACTTGTTGGTTCTCATCAGCATGGCATGAACATCGAACTGCCCAGAGAAAACCTGTTATTAAGCCATTAGTAAATGAGGCTTCAGCAAGCTTCATACTCTGGCGCCCTCTCTGAACAGAACGATGGACTAAGCGAAACTACCCATGTATCATGAGTTGCATAAGCAGAAAATTTAATAATTCTTGACAGACGGCGAATATACATATACAGGTTTTCTCTGGGCAGTTCGATGTTCACGTACGCCATGCTGATGAGAACCAACAAGTTCGAAAGCGCTCCATGGTTGGTGAACGTCTAACTGCACAGAGGTTTCCATCCTTCGATGCAGAACGAATGGATCTACTAAGCACAGTATCCGATACATCTAATATCATTAGATGGATGCACCCCTACAGTGTAGGGTACCAGTAGACGGTTCATGCAGATATATTGCATACTTGTATGTATTTATATATTCGACGTCTGTCAAGAATTATTAAATTTTCTGCTTATGCAACCCATGATACATGGGTAGTTTCGCTTAGTCCATCGTTCTGTTCAGAGAGGGCGCCAGAGTATGAAGCTTGCTGAAGCCTCATTTCCTACTGGCTTAATAACAGGTTTTCTCTGGGCAGTTCGATATTCACCTACGCCATGCTGATGAGAACCAACAAATCCAAAAGCGCTCCATGGTTGGTAGAGATGGGAAATACCGTTCCTCTATGATACCGTTCCAAATGATACCGCGACAGAAAAATACCGCGACAAAATACCCTACGCTTGTGAATTTTATAACTGGCACCGTGAGCCTCCGTACCCTCGCTTACTATGCTAGGCGCCGCTGGTATTTTCGGTAACGGCTATTAAAGTGTTTGGTATCTTGAGGGTTTGGAACTAGAACGAAAAAAGTAAATGTAAATAACGGATTGTGGAAACATGACTGGTGATGCTTTATTCAATTGATGAGTATTAATTTCACTTGTTTTGATGTTTTTGGTCTTGGTTGCTTTTATTGTTACAAAGCTGTGTTAATAAATATTAGAATGTTATTATTATCGTACCTGGCGGTCAAGAATATAGGATTTAGAAATACAAATTTCTCAATGAAAATTGATTTTTACTAGCTACTGACTTGACTGCTAAATTGTGTAAACTTCTTGCAAGTAAGTAGCGTGTGACTAGCAGTAAAAATGAATTTTCGTTCTTCGAGAATTGACTTTAAATAATAATTTTACAAATGAGTGACAAATAAAATATTATTTGCGTTTAGCGCAAATTGATGACTAACGATGACTTGATAACTGTCAGTATATTTTGGTCAGCTCTAAACGATTTCCTGGCCTGGCTAAACGGTATGCTGTGGGTGATAATGAAATTTCACTTTAGTGACATTTCTTTTAGGAAGGGTTTGGTAATAACGATTAAAAGCAACAAATTATTCCGTGATAAAAGGGTACCTACCGTCTATGTTTCCAATTGCTACATGCGTTTCATGTGAGAGAATGTTTTAAGAATCCGGACTTATTATTTCTGATAGAAGGTTAAGTTCCTCTAAAGTTAAACAGATATTATTTTAAAACACTAACCAGGAATATTAATCGTTTTTTTTTCTGTGTTTTTGGGTTGGGTGGTTGGGTAAGATTATTTTGGTTTTCTTTTCATACAATTCATTTATTTATAATAAAATGTATTCTGTGTTTCATATCATATGCTAATTTATTTACCTACACCTATTATTACTGGAAAAAAATTAAATTCCATACAATAAAACGTGATTTGATATCAGTGAAAATCGGTATTAATTAAAAAATAATTAATTTATATTAATTTTTACCGCGACAGAAATAATACAGCGGCCAAGTATCTTTTGCCTAATAATCGGCTCTCCGTTCACGGTAAAAATCGCGTGATGCTTCACTATACTGAAAGGCGACGCGGACGAAAAGTAACCGTAACCCACGGTCACTTTCGTGACCGTAACCGTGTACATGGAACTCCTGGCGCCTGCTTCACATACCCTCTTGCGATATTAAAGGCAGTTCCAATGTAACTGGTTCTTTCGGCGTTGAGCGCGATGCCGCGACGGTATTAAAAAATACCGCGACAAAGTAACAGTTCCACAGATACCGTCACACCACTAATGGTTGGTGAACGTCTAACTGCACAGAGGTTTCCATCCTTCGATGCAGAACGAATGGATCTACTAAGCACAGTATCCGATACATCTAATATCATTAGATGGATGCACCCCAACAGTGTAGGGTACCAGCAGACGGTTCATGCAGATATATTGCATACTTGTATGTATTTATTTGATTCAAGTATTTTACAAATTCCAAAAAATATTATATTGGCTGATAGCGATTTCAATAAAAATGGTCCTATTGATATGCTCATAGGAGCTTCCATATTCTGGAATTTGGTCTGTGTAGGTCAAATTGCTTTATCAAACAACAACACTGTCTTGCAAAAAAACAAAACTAGGCTGAATATTATCTGGTCCATTACCCCTAAACTCTTTCACTTCTTCTATTTGTAATTTAACTACCGATTCAGTTTTAGCTTATATCGGCAATCAACTTGAAAGGTTCTGGAAAATAGAAGAATTTCAGGATAAACCAGTATTTTCCACAGAAGAAAAGGAATGTGAGGATCAGTTCATCAGCACCACTTGTCAAGACAACTCGGGCAAATTTGTTGTTAACCTACCTTTCAAGGATAGTATCTCAAATTTGGGAAATTCTTTTGATGGTGCATTAAAAAGATTCTATTCATTAGAAAGGAAGCTAAATAACAATCCTGATTTAAAACTTCAATATGACAAATTTCTATTGGAATATATTCAAACATTCAAAATTTATCCTCCAAGTACATCAAATGATGAGTTTTATTTGCCGCATCATGCTTTTTTTTAAGGAGTCGAGTTCGACAACCAAGCTCCGCGTTGTATTTGACGGTTCTGCGAAAACCTCTAGTGGGCTGTAACTGAATGATGTACTCAAGGTCAGGATGATTTGATCAACGTCATCATACGTTTCAGATGTTATGCATTTGGTTTTACAGCTGACATTGCGAAAATGTACAGATGCGTATGGGTTAATGAAAATCAACGCTGCTTTCAAAAAATCATATGACGTTCCGAGTCTTCTGAGGAAATTTCTCACTATCAGCTTAACACTGTCACATATGGCACAGCTAGTGCTGTTTATTTGGCCATCCGATGTCTACATCAGTTGGCATTGGACAACGAAAATAGTTTTCCCAACGTTTCGGATAAAATAAAATCTTCTTTTTATGTTGATGACTTTCTTTGTGGGTCAGAGTCTATTGAAGAGGGTAAAAAACTTATAAGCGAAATTGGACATTAACCTCAGAAAATGGCATTTCAGTGACAATAGGCTTCTTTTCCTAAAGTCCAAATCTTCAACTGACAAAAAAGTCATTACGGAGAATGACGCTTCAAAAATCCTCGGGTTGACATGGAATGCAAAGGAAGATATTTTTCAATATAGCGTAGATGTTTCCATCGCCAATCGTGTCACTAAACGTTCCATTTTAGCCACAACGGCTCAAATTTTAGACCCAATGGGTTTAATTGGACCTTGCATTTTAAAGGCCAAATTCATCTTGCAGAGCCTTTGGCAGTTGAATTTGGATTGGGACGAGAGTGTTCCAATGGATATGCATCAATGTTGGACACATTTCTGCCAACAAATTCCTTTGCTCAACAACTTAAAAATACCAAGGCGTATTTCATGCTCAAATCCTACTTCAGCAGAACTCCATGGTTTTAGCGACGCCTCATAAAAGGCTTACGGAGCGTGTTGCTACCTCAGATCTTGCAGTCAATCAGGTGAGAATAAAATATCTTTGATATGAGCCAAATCACGTGTAGCACCTCTTAAGATTCAAACATTACCACGACTTGAGCTATGCGCTGCTCTTTTACTCGTGAGATTGGTTAAAATAGTTGCAATTTCTCTCAAACATATTAATATTTTTGGACCGACTCAACCATTGTTTTGTCATGGATTTCATCGCCATCAAGTCAGCTAAACACTTTCGTGGCTAATCGAGTGTCTGAAATCCAGCAAAGTACTGATATTAGCCAGTAGCATCATGTCTCATCGCAAAATAACCCTGCTCCAGGGGTTTGGATCCAGAAAACTTAGAAACATGTCATCTTTGGTGGTCTGGACCTGAGTTCTTAACCCATGACCAAAAGGAGTGGCCTGAGATCGCAATTGAATTTGCAGATCTACCAGAAAGGAAACAAAATTCCGAGCAAACCTTTGATTTAGCTCTTGTAATGCACTCAGCCGACATTAACTTCATCCAAGATTTTTCTTCATACTCGAAAGTTCAACGTATTACAGCGTATTGTTTAAGATACATCAACAATTTGCGTACTAAGTCAGTTAGGTCTCGTTAGGTAGGTCCTTTAACAAGATTGGAACTTGGCAAAGCTACTATCGTCTTGTGTAAAATAGTTCAAGTATTTTATTTTTCTGATGATTTTAAGTGTCTCAAAGCTGCCCAAACTTTACCGAGTTCAAGCAAGATTTTGCGTTTAAATCCATTTCTGGATAAAAATGGATTAATTCGTGTGGGAGATCGTTTGAAATACAGCAATTTTTCTTTTGACAAGAAACATCCCATATTACCCAGCGATTCACATTTTACCAACTTGACTATTCGTTACGAACATCTTCGCCATCTGCATGCTGGTGCCCAAGCAACCTTATATGCCATCAGAGCAACATGTTGGCCTATTAATGGTCGTCATGCAGTTCAAAAAATGAATCGCCAGTGCATCACATGTTTTCGGTCAAAACCATCTCCTGTAAGTTATCAAATGGGAGACTTACCTGAGTCTCGAGTAACTCAAAGGCCCTTTTTTACAACAGGTATAGATTTCGCGGGCCCTTTCTTGGTGAAAGATGGCAAGGCAAAAAATAGAACCTTGGTAAAATATTACATGTGCATTTTCGTGTGCTTTACAACTAAAGCTGTACACCTAGAGCTGTCGGTTGACCTATCATCTGAATCTTTTTTGAAGAGATTTGTATCTCGCAGAGGTGTTTGTTCAACTATTTACTCAGATAAGTCTCGTAAATAAATCATATCAACTACGATTCAATCATGTTAAATAATTTCAAAATATCTCAAATTATCCATAAATCGACCTTCATGAAACATTTGATAAAAAACATTCTCATTTACTCAGGTACAGGTACTAGCAGGCATAAAAAGACCAAAGCCAACCTAACAAAACCTGCCGTACAGCAGCCTAACTTCATATGTAAATCATTATATTAGTCTCCCAAGTATAGAAAACGTAATTTTGTGCCACCATAAATAGATGATCATTATATTGATAAATCTCGGAAATTAAAGCGCTTGAGGTACTCAGTAATATTAAGTAATTTTTAAATTTGGTTGAAATCATAGGCGTTAAATTATAACATTTTCTATTGAATCATTTTGTTAAATACAATTTCTCTGTTTTCAGGCTATTGAGTTTCTACATAATACAACTCAGCAGGGTTTTATCAGCAATATATGTAATGGTTTTTGTGGGCATGTTTAAAAATATATATCTGATTTATAGAAAATACTAGGAGGCGTTTTTCAATTTTCAGATTACCAAAAGCTTATTGAGCTATCAACAATCTGAGGTAGATTATTGATTATTATTATTATTATCTACTATCGACGTTCTTAACACCAAAGAGTGAGTACATTTAAATTATCTTTATTCAGTTTTTATTCGTGTACATAAGCGCGTATAAAAGCCATAAATAAGGGTGTCTGAAGCCCGTACCAAAGGGCAAAGATAGGTTGGATTAAGGAGGCTATAGAAGGAGTCATTGCCAAGGGCACGGAGGGATTCACCAACTGCGACCACGTGTCCTTCTCGTTCTGGTCTAAGTATTTTGCCAGTGGCGATGGATGGGTACGCTTTCGGGACGCAGAAGAGGTGAAATTCGCCGACGTGCGTGACGTTATCTCCAGCGTCTATCAGTCAAACTCCACGGGGCTTGATACCTCAACCTTTTGTCAAGGCGTGACGTCCGTTACGATGCCAGCAGGGCGAGGAAAAAGAAATGACCGAAGTGGCAATTACAACACCTTTACGAAGGAATGCGGGATGCGTAAAGGCATCATCAGTATTAATAATAGAGACACATGTGCCTCCCACGTGCTCTTGTTGTGGCTATGTCTTGTGAAGAACCCTGAGCAGACCAAAGTTCGGCGTGACATCGGCAAGCTCCAGACCCAGAGAGCTCTTGAGGACGACAGGCGTATACCCGAGAAAGGCTGTGGCATATCCGAGCTGAAACAATTTCAACAACACTTTCAGCAGTTCAGGCTGGTCGTCTACAAGTGCGGATGTAAGAGGCGCGACATGATATTCAAGGGGGCCGATCCAACCTCAACCTGCTATACCACGAACGACACAACGTCATTACGTCCGCCTTCTGCTGCTTGTATTACTGCGAGACCTGCAGTACACCATATGATCACAAGAATAGGCACAGGTGCGGAAGAACCTGTGTCGAATGCCAGCAATCTCCGGCATGCCTTCAAGACCAGGTAACCATTATATGTGACGACTGCAAGAGGTCGTTTAGGGGCTACCAGTGTTACGACAGCCACCTGAAAATTGGATTGGGTGGTAAGAACACTGTATGCTATGGCAACTTTTCCTGAGTCCTTTTAGAAAACCTACCTATAGATGCGAACGGCAGCCAGTAATGTAGCCAGTGGTTCGTGGATCCTCGGTACACTTTAGTAAATATATTGGGCACCACTTAGTTAACTTTGACTCAACTAAGAAAAATCCATAAAGTTGTTAAATGCTGAAAAGTAATTCTTGGAGGAGCTTTTCAATAAGGCATAATATTTCCCCAAAATAAATACTTTATTCTTTCCTTACTAATGAGGAGATACCTTGATATAAAATAACAATGATATAGTACAATTACAATCACATGTATAAACAATAAAGCAATAGAAATGAAACTTACATAATATTGACTATTATCAACAACGGTGTCAAATATAAACTGCTAGGCAAATATTCCGCATATCCAATAATAGGTCACTAGAATGATGGTAAATAGCGCAGGGTTTAAAATTCATGAATTTTATTCTGCCGCAATAATATAAAATCAAATATGTGTGTAATGATTCAATCTACTGATAATATAAATTTGCCGAGACAGCCTTACAAATAAAATGGTGAATGGTGTGACTTACAACTTATGAAGTAGGTATTCTCAATCTTACAATATTCTTCAAATAAATACCAGTATAAGTATATGTACGCTCCATACAAATCCAAAGCACTTCAAATCAGAAGCTGACTTATCCAAACTTGGTACGCCACATCCAGCCAATGATAACAACAAGGGCATAACATGCAAATGGTGGTTTAATAACTCTAAGACACGCAAGTAAACCAAAAACACGCTGGATAGGATATCGCAGATAGGCAAAGCGATATACGTGTGCCAGAGCGGTACCCGTGGAGAGAACCCTAAAAACAATTGTTTGTCTAAGCAAAAAGTAAATATCTTACACTGAAATGATTACTCATTACCTAACTAGTTTTTCATCTTACCTATAGAACTATCTATAGGGCCTATAGCCTGGTAATAGCCAGTCGAACAAAACGAACAGTGTCCATTCTAGAGATTTCTCCAAAAACAATAATCGACCTTCCAATGATCAGCAACATGAGAGCAACAGCAACACATAAATTCTTCTAGAATGATTGGAAAATACAATTAATTCCACTGAAAGACTGCATGAAAAATTTTGTGACTTACCACGTGGAGGTCGGACTCCAATAACTCAACAAAAACTAATATAGGTAACCTCCATGGCCCTGGTTCGAGTCAAAAACTTAAACGTAGCAAAAATATCATAAAATAATGACCCCAATTATTAGAACCAGTCCATGAGGATTTACACCTCGGCCTCGAAGAAGCCACAACGGGATTTCGACCCGTCACCTAGACGACACGGCGCTAAAAGGAAGAACCTGGAACCAGTTTCGCACTTCGACCCCTAAACATTGCTGCCAACCTAAGTTAGTTGAAATAGCGAGTCCGAGCGCATCCACGTCACTGCTCTAGACCATATTCGCCAAGCATTAAGTAAATACACCTTAAAAGTAATCGTTATTTAAGAATGTCGATTCTTGAACATGTCTAATTTTAACTGTCAAAAAACATATGGTGTGCCTGTCATTGATAGACCGATAGGAGGTGAATGACACTTTGACACAAGAAATGAAAACACGAAATCTCATCGAAAGACAAATAAAACAAAAGGAAACAATAGACCTAAACACAATCAAATAATCGAATTATAAGCTACCTTAGACGACTTATATGATCTCCAAATCGCTTGAGGTATGTACTGCTAGAAATTTATCTAAAATAATATATACTCTAGGTTACATTTGTATCGAACAAATTGTTAAGTTTTTATTAACTTTTAGATCAAGGAAAACCTTGTGAGCATTGTCCTGAGTAATAAAGAGAGCTCAAGTATTTAAATCCAAAGACAAAAACCTAACGAATTAGAATGCACAATCAGAACCTATAAAAGAAGTTTCCGAGGCCTAGTCGAGTACCTTCGACTCTGCAAGGGACAAAAACCAAGTCAGGTGCTATCATTACATCACAAGCGTCTAGTACATCATAAATGTAAATATAGAAAGTATATTCAATAACCATCAAGACAAAACAAGGTAATGTACTTCTGTACCTATATGGCATAATCCAAACTAAATGGTGTTTGTAAATAAAAATAAATATAAATCAAGCAAAACAGTAGCATTTGTTCATGCCAAAATTTGAAAACGCTACAATGCAAGGCCATTAGAAGGTGCTACAAGGTGGTGAAAATAGGGCGACAACATACTTGTAGTGAAATATACTGTAAAGTGTGTACATCTCACGCACCCGCCGACCACCTATGCTACATGCAACCCGACTATGCTAAGCCAAAGACCAAAGACTCTATCTTTGTCTTCTATGACCTAAAGATGAGACAAGAGAAGAAGCAGGAAAACGGATCCCTTCTCTATGAGCCAAACCTCTGCGTGTTTAAGAAATGCTGCGATGCCTGCATAGATGAAAAGAAGCTACATTTTTGTCAAAAATGTGGTTACAGGCAAACAGTTATTCAAAAAGATGCCATTTCGGGATTTATGCACTATTCCATAACATTCCATCAGGTGGTGGTCATTGCCCATAAGGGGCAAGCCTTGGATCATCAGTTCTGCCTTAATCACATTTTGACTAAGACGGACCTCAAGCCCGAACCCATCATCATGCGAGGAACATAGATTATTATGATGGCATTGATGGGTGTCGAGAATGTCAAATTTGTAGATTCGCTAACCCAAACTACTTTCCCATGGCCTTGTCCAAGCTGCCCGAGGCTTTCGGCCTAGGGGATGGGTTCAAGAAAGGGTACTTCCCGCACCTCTTCAACACTACCGCAAACGCCAACTATGTTGGGCCGCTCCCCGCAGCCTAGTATTACAGTCCCGAGACGATGAAGGAGGGTGACAGAAAAGCGATCCTCGCGTGGCATGTTGAGCACAAGAACGACGTTTTCGATATGCAGCGAGACTAAAAATATAAAAATAATTAGTCTAAATGCTTAAATTGGAGAAAACAATTTAAGGGCGCTGAGTGAGTAAATGAACGCTTTATTAAGTAACTGCTAAAAATCAAGTTTTTTAACTGCAAAAATAATTTTTCTGTGCCAAAAGATAGTTGAAGTGTGAAATCACCGTTTCTAAACGTGTTAAAGTAAAAATTATAAAAACATACTTGAAGTGATTTGCACTAACCCAAACAAAAGTGAGGTTACAATGGTTCTGTCAAGATCTGATCTTAAAAACATCAAGGCAATAGTTACTGACGACTTTCTTCAAGAAATCGCGAATAAAGTCTCCCAAAAAATCATGGCAAAATTCGAGGAGACTTAAAAGGCAGGAGCAAACCATCCGCGAGTTGAAAAAGGAAATTTTGGACCTAAAAAGTGCAAATTGTAAATTTTTTCAGGTCTGGGATACTCAGGAGCAGGTGTCAAGATCCCTTAACCATCGAGTTTTTGGTGTTCCTAAAACGGATGACGAGGATTTACGTACCAAAATGTTGGATATTGTTACGGGTGAAAATTTTCTTATTTATAACGATTAATTTTGGGGAGGAATATCGACTTGGTCGACCATCTCTATTGTCTTTTCTCGATAAGTTCGTACCTGTCTAGAGTTTCTGACAGGTAGTATTTTGAATGACATATGAGGATTTTTAGTTTAATGTCAGCTGATAGTGATTTACGTGTTTACAGATTTGTTTCCGATATTTTGATCCAGTAGAAGGAGAGGAAACAAAAAAAACTGTTGTTATTGATTTTGAGAGGCTTTTGTTTTTATTCATTAGCCAAAGAAGTTCCCTTGGGTAGAGAGGTAGTCCTCGTGGAGTGACCTTATTTTGTATTTTAAGTAGACTGGAAATCGATTAAGGCTCCGGAGGAACAGTCAGTTGCGTGGAATTTAAGTTGTAGCAACCGCCGAAATGGCAATATATACCGTGTCCTTCTCAAGATACCCAGGAAGTTTTGTTAAACCCCAAGGTATGGGGTTCTTTTATGCAGCTGGTTTTCTTTTCAAACTGGTATTTGGAGCAAGTTATTTGGTTATGATTTAGTAGCTGTATTCTACGGAGGAGTTTCGGTAGCGCTTTGTTGCGGGGTAGGGGTACTATGACTGCCTCCCTGTAGATCGGAAGAGCCAATTTTACCTGGAATCTGGTTAATCAGCACTGTTTTGTCATACAGAGAAGAATGATGACTAATTCTCGGATATATCCTCGGAAGTCTGACGCTGCTATTCGAGATAAGTTCCATTTCATATTTATATTACTACACTTGAACAGTGCTATTGTGCCAGGTTTATTAAATATCTTGCATAGACTTTTTTAAATTTTACACATAATCTAGTACTCGAACATTTTTCAAGAACGGTTGGTTAATTTCTTTAGCATACATCATAATCTACTGAAGTATACATATTTAATTACCATTTTATGAAGTGTTTCTAAGCTTAGAAATATTATTTTCTTCTTACGGGTGCTAGATTTATGGACTATCTCTAGTACATTTTATATCCGAGGAAGTTAATCCATTTTAATATCTTTTACTTTAATTTTGGCTTTGACAATCGAACATAACATTGTTTTCTTTTTGAGGAATTTGTTCTCTTGTTGAAACTTGCACCTTGGATTTTTGGAAAGGCTATACTAACCGAGTTAAATTAACTTAGTATAGTCTATGTGATAAATTCGGTATTCTTATCGCCGTCTAGGTTGCAGGTTACAGCAGAGCGTTTTGAAGAAGTGAACTTTCAAAATTGTATAACCTATTATTTGACACTAGAACTTCCAAAATTTCATAACCTTTCATTTGTCACCTTCAAATATTTTACATCAATCTCTCAGGTTAGACTAGGGGGTGCGTCTAGTCAGTCAGTAGACCGGGTCTTTTCGAAATTTCACTACGGGGTAACTGGCTACTTTCTATCCAGGGAAGCTACTTTATAGGCTAGAGGAACTTACTATATTTTATTATTTAAAATAAAGTATTGGCCTCAAATGCTTGGTATTATTTAGGGTGAATGTGAGTGTGTAGGCTTTTGAATTGTGACCAAGCAGATAGCGTAGTCTACGGCAGGTAACTGTCTACGTATTTCGACAATAGAATTTGAATTTAGTTTCCTTTTATTTCCAAGTTTTTTTTCTGTGTCCATTTATCATCGATAGGGCTTGTCAACAAAAGTAAACTTGGTGGCGTCTAACCACGACTTAGACTATTACGGAACATTACGGAACTTGACACTGGGAAAAGATAGATCGAACAAACCCTCCCTGAGACGAGCGAAGACTGGTGTTCGATTGCAGTCGGTACTGCCTGAGTCTTTACGAGGACTGGTGACGTCCGGATTATATGGTAGACATCTGATCGCAGTTCAATTTTACTTGGTAAATATTAACTTGTTTGTATACCGTCGTACAGCACCATTTGCCAAGTAGTTTCATCTTAAAATCGAACGCAAAAAATTGGCATCTATCGCCAATAGTATTTGGTTTACAATAGCAGCTTCACACATAATAAATTGGCGCCCAACGTGGGGCCCGAACCCACGACCCTGAGAGTAAGAGTTTTAATTAGGATAGTAAATGTGATGAGTCTTCTCAAAAGATTAAAGATGTTTTGGTTTCAGCACCAATTTTAACATGCCCAAATTTTGAATATGAATTTATCCTTCAGACAGATGCAAATAACTATGGAGTTGGAGCAGTCCTTTTCAGGTTTATGATGGAAGAAAACATGTGATTTGTTACATTTCGCGTAGTTTAACTCGACATGAAAGAGTTTATTCAGCAACAGAAAGGGAATTATTAGCTGTAATTTTTGCAATTGAAAAATTAAGATGTTATTTGGAGGGAGCAAAGTTTTCGGTTGTTTGTGATCATTATAGTCCTCAGTGGTTAGATAATTTGAAAAATCCTCAAGGTAGACTTGGTCGTTGGACATTGCACTTGCAACAATTTGATTATAAAGTAATTCATCGAAGAGGTAAAGATAATGTGGTAGCTGATACTTTGAGTAGCAGTGTTCCTGTTTCATGTGATTCACTTTTGGCATATAATATAGATTTACAACAAATTCAGGATAAATGGTATATTATAGCGGGTTAGAAGAAGGGGGAAGACTTTTCTCCACAAATGAAAATGCCAATCTTTAGTTTAAGAGTTATGCATTTCGATGAGTTCACTCATCATCATCAGACTCTAAAATATATTTTTGTATAAGAGAAATACATTAAAATAACAAAAGTACGTCAAAATTACAATAAAAGTCAAAATTATACAGAAAATTTTAAAAAACTCACCACACACTACTTAGCTATAATGTTGTATGTTTACATAGCAAACAATGACAAAGGAAATAAATAAATTAACAAATTGGTACACGTCGCGACATCCAGTAAACACAGTTAAAACTAAGGTTTTTAAACATTGAATTAAAAGAAGGAATATATAACGGTGAAGGCGGAACATGCTCGAATTATCAATGGTCGTAGACAGAGTACTATAGTAGTAATACCCCGTATTTGGAGAAAATTAAAATACTCTAGGGCAGATTAGTTAAGAAAAGGGTAAGTTTAGAAAAAAAAGGGGGGGGGGGAGAAGGGTGAGAAATTAGTATTTATCAAGGAGGGTATTAATTATTTATTTATTGGAATTCGGAAGGCTAAGATTAATATCAAACTTAGTCTGTTCATTAACACAAACATAATCTGGTGATTTTATGGCCTTGTTAATTTCAAGGATTTCTAGAAGGTCCAACTTTAAGCCTTTCTGGCAAACATGAAGAACTTCCGCGTCTGCCTCCGGTACGAATCTATGTCTGGCCTCGATAATATGGTTAGCGAATGGAGAAGAAGTATTAGTAATAAACTTATTTAAGTTATTTTCAATTAGTTTAGTATGTTCCTTTAACCTTGTTTCAATTCTCCTTCCGCTTTGTCCAATGTAGCACACCTTACAGTCAGGATGAGAACATTTGAGTCTGTAAACGCCTGATCTGTGGGTGGCTGGAATATTATCTTTGGTGTTAACCAGGTGTTTAGATAAGTTGTTTGAAGTACGATAGCACACACACAATTGTTTA
>MU191385.1:18746-36040 GCA_016904865.1 Pissodes strobi
TCCCCCTTCTTCTAACCCGCTATAATAGCAACTCCACTTCAAAAATGGACTTCTACTTACAAATGGTATATTAAGCTTAAACAAAATATTTTAAGTAACCCGTTGAAATACCCTCGTTGAAGAGTAACAAATAATAAGATTTATAAGTATATTAAATTAGATTTTCCAAATTTGCGTGACGATACAGATTACTGGAAATTGGTTATTCCAAAAGAGAAGAGGCGTGAGGTAATCGAAACTTATCATAATTCAACACTTGGTGGACATTTAGGAGTTCATAAATCTTATTTAAAGATTTGTATTATTGGCCTTGTATGAGATCTAACATTGCAAAATTTGTGAAACATTGTGTTATTTGTCAGAGGGTTAAACCGGAACAAAAATTACCGGGGGGTTTAATGAGAGAGAATTTGAAACCAAATTTTTCAATCATGCTAACATGGTTAGCGAAACGCGCTTCGAGTGCAAAAAGTCTGTTTCGGTATTGTGGATAAAACTCTATTTTAGTAATTCTTACTTGTGTTCCAATAGTATGCTTCCATATTCACAAAATGGCTTTCGCAAAAATCGCAGCACAATTTCTTCTCTTACCACAGGAATAAATAATATTATCGAAGCTCGGGACAATGGCCTATAGAGTATCCTGGTGTTACTCGACTATTCTAAAGCGTTTGATACTGTGGACCATCGTCTTCTTCTGGCCAAGCTTAAATATTATGGATTTGACCATAACGCGCTAGCCTTAATTGAATCGTATTTTTCAGATAGGCCACAAAGGGTTCAGATAAACGGTTGGTTCTCAGAGTCGTGTCTGGTTCTTTCTGGAGTGCCGCAGGGGTCTATATTGGGTCCTTTATTTTTTATAATATATACATCTGACTTACTTAAATCTACCAAAGTTTGTAAGATACAGGCGTATGCTGATGACACCCAACTCTATTGCCATTTCCATATTAAAAATTTCCAACAGCCGGCCCACGCTATTAATCAAGATTTAAAAATTATTGAAACTTTGTCGGAAGAGCATGCGCTAAACCTTAATTCATTAAAATCAAAGCTATTATTTTTTGGGAAAAAAAACAAGCAAAGAGGTTTTAAAACTTAATTTTAAAATTCATATTGGCGATCAGACCTTACAGTTCTGTGATTCTTCACGCAACTTTGGTGTGATAGTGGATTCTGAACTTCTTTTTGTTGATCATGTAAAAACTTAGTACAAAAGTCATATATTGCTCTTAAACAAATTTACTCTAGAAGGCATATTTTGAATTTTCAACTTAAAAAAATGTTGTTTGAGTCATTAGTGCGTTCTAATTTCAACTATGCCGATTTTATTTATGGGCCATGTCTAAGACAAACCAAACAATACAGAATTAAATAAATACAAAATAACTGTTGCCGCATTATTTTTGGTTTACGTAAATATGATAGAATTTCCCATAAAATTAATGAACTTCACTGGTTAAGCATGCTTAATAGAAGACTCCACCATCTAGGTAATTTTTTGCATGGAGTATTTTCTGAAAAGGTCAATGTTCCTATAAATCTTTAAAATAAATTTAATGTAAACAACGATGTCCATTTTTTTTAATACCAGAAACAAACATAAATTGTCTATGCTTAAACATAAAACAGCTTTGTTTAAGAAAGGTTTTATCTACAATGCAATTAACTCACTGCCCGAACTTTTAAAATCTTATAATTGTGTTAAATTTAAAGTCAGTCTTAGAGCTCATTTATTTAGTAACCAGACCAATAACCAGTCGTGATTGTAAAAGCCTATACAATTTCCTAGAACTCCCGGAGTATGTAAGTTTGGTTTTTAAATTTTTATATGAATTATTGTACATCTTAAAATAAGTTTACTGCTTTCGTGTCATAAAATATGTTATCTAAAGTTACTTAGTGATTCTCTAGGGTTGAGTATGAGTAGCCATAAGCTAGACTTCGCCCTAATGTTTTCACATTATGTATGTTTTTTCTATTTTCCATTCTTGATGCATTTATATTTTGGCTTAAAATTACTTTGTAGTATGTTATGTATCATTCTTATATGAAATAAAAGTCGATTTATTATTATTATTATTATTAAAATAATCAAAGTTAGACAATGAACGAAAGTTAAAATAAAATATATACAGCTTTTTACAGCTTTAGACAGGTCTGTATATAGTTTTAGACAGGTCTGTATACAGCTTTAGACAGATCTAGGTTGAGGGGCCGTATTGAGGATCTGTTCTTTGAATGAGGAGCTGTTTTTGGAGTGGAGGGCTGTTTTTGAATGAGGGTTTGTCTGTTAGTATACATCATTTAGGGGTAAATACAGGTATACAGGGAATTTACCAGTATTGCAACATATACAGAATAAAGCAGGATTAATCGATATTGTCATCGACTACTTTAGTATATAGGGTGAACCTACTCCTCATTAGTATACGAACGTTATTTTATATATTGGAATACAAGATGGCGACCGATAATTCGATCTGTTTAGTTAGTCCTGTTAATTTGTGTAATATCTGTAATCAGAAAGTTAAAAAAAATCGTAAAATGTGTTTCATGTGCGGCTATTTTTCATAGTTTTGTGTAGTTAAGAGTCAAGGTTTTATTGTGGTGCGAATTAATGAGATAAAATGTGAATGACTCAGCAGATTTGACGGCTGAACAGAAACTTGCGTTTTACTAAAAAAATAATGGTACCTTAGGAACCTTGGTTATGGAACTTTTCGAGAAGAATGATCTTTTAAGAGAGAAGATAGATCGTTTGGAACTAGAGCTGCAGGAAGTAAAACCAAAATTAAATCCATCCAAATCAAAACAAACAAATAGGGTTATGACTCTTCCTCACCCTCCCTCCCCCTCATCTGTCAACCGGATCAAGTGGCAATTGTCAACGACGCTCACGTCACACCATCGAAGGCAAATCAAGGCGTGTTGCCGGAACCAACAGCTGTTGCGACAGCTTCGGTGATGACGTCAGGTGCGGACTCAACTGCGCGCCATCTCCATGTTATTGCATCACAAACTGGAACTGTTGATAACGAACTTTTTCAAAACAATTTTGTGGGGACGAACCTGTGTGAAACTAAAGCTTCTGTTGGTATCAATCCAAAACCTGATATCGCTATTGACAACTGCCGCAATGACTGTGCCCAGAAAATCCGTAAATAGTAATGGAGCTGTTATTAATACTCAAACAGTAACTGTTAAGGATGCAGGGAATGCAATATCAAATGCCTATCATTCATTAAATGAAATTAACCAACACCACCACAAGGATAATTCACGTGACTCCTCCTTTTTTACAAGAGGTACTAGTTTTAGAGAAAATCAATCTGAATCTCAGGGCGGTTTCACTGGTATCCCTTCAAAGCAATGGTTCTATGTTGGTAGGGTTGCATCCAATGTCTCCGACCAATCAGTTCAACAATACATTTTGGATAAATTGGAATGCAAAGATGCGAGCACTTGCTTAGTCAGGATGCTAAAGACTGACAGTCATATTTCATCTTTTAAGGTAGGTATTGATAATGCTTATGCTAGTATGTTAAAGGATACAGAGTTCTGGCCATTAAATGTTATTGTTAGGCATTTTAACCATCGGCCACGCAATGTTCAAACTAGCAAACTCCCTATATAGCTATATTTCAAGTAGAAGGTTTATGGTGAATATCAATAACGTAACTTCTCGTGCGATTAATGTAACATCTGAAGTTCCCCAGGGTGGTCATCTCTCCTCACTACTGTTTAACCTGTTCATAAATGATTTGTCCACAGCTGTCAAATATTCTAGATTTTTGCTCTATGCTGATGATTATGAATTATTCCATTCCATTAGGACTGTATCTGATTGTTTGGACATGCAGGGGGACTTGAACAGTTTTGGACAGTGGTGTGTAGATAACAAGCTCACTCTGAACATTTATAAGTGTAACTTCATGTCATTTTACAGAGTAAAGAATTCTGTTGTTTTTGAATATTCTATTAATGGTATCAATTTGGTTAAGGTAGAATCTGTAAAGGATCTGGGCATTACTCTTGATCCCAAGTTATCGTTTAATCTACATATAGAGCTAACCACAAATAAAGCCTTGAAACTTGTAGGATTTATCACCAGAGATCTAAATGGTTTCAGCAATATACACTACTTTAAGATTCTTTATTGCTCTCTGGTCCGTTCACTTCTGGAATATGCCAGCCCTGTTTTCAACCCACATTACTTGAAGTATATCGACATGATTGAAAGGATTCAGAGGAAGTTTTTAAGAATAGTCAATTATAAACTGAAGATACCTGTTGAATACCTTGATTATGACCTTCTATAGATGCTTCTGTCTCTTGGCTCCTTGGAAGGCCGCCGTGGCCTTTTGGATGTAAGATATGTATTCAAAATCTTGTGTGGAGATGTGGATTGTCCTCTTCTTCTTCAAGGGGTCTCACTTGCTGTACCACAGAGAATCACTCGTCAACACGACCTCTTATATGTTGGGCACTATCGAACAAATTATAGCCAGTTTGCCCCTCTTGTTCGAATGGTTAGGCAATTTAATGGGCTAATCTTAGATCCGTTTAACCTATCTCTCGCACAGTTTAATAGACTTGCCATCACAAAGATATGTGAGAGATGACCCCATCTTGGTTATATAACAACGTCTCTATTTCATTTAATTTTTGGCTCTACAACCCTACATTGACATTTTTAAAAATTTTTTAATTCTTGACTAAGTATAGTGTGATGTTTGTAGTGATTAATTGTACTTAAGCTTTTGTTATTGTATGGTTTCCTATATCATGGTTTTAATATTTTTGTAATATTTGTACTTGTATATACATTATTGTAAATGGCAGTGCCGTATAATTAAAATAAATAAATTTATACAACATAATCATCCTGCCAGCCCATAATAATTTATTTGGAGCACGTCTCAATGGGGATTTATTACTACTGGGATATGTCGGTCAGTGTTAGTGATATTATTCTCATAACTAATGATGATGAGTTTACGTTCAGTGATGGACTAAGACTGCTATTGTGGAAGAGCAGCCCACAAAACTATTCTTAAGAAGATGCTTTGACATATAAACAAATCCTGAAACTGACTAATGCACATAGGAGAAATTTTAATGCAGCTTCTGAAATAAATACTAGTAGAGGTTAGAAAAATTCACAGTCCTTCGCAATGATGCAACCGGGGGACATTGAAAATGATAAATAAAAACGCAAAAATGTGACTTGTGTTGTAATTCAAATAGTTTTTAAAAGCAAAAGTTTAAAAAAGTAAAAATACAAACACGAGTGTTTATAATATATTATTATTAAAGAAATGCATTTTTAACATTAATATTAAACATTATCACAATTACAAAAAAAGGTGCAAATATCTAAAAAATTACCCTCCATTGGTAGATAGTGTCACGAATTGTATTTTTTATCTGTGACGCCACGCCTTACTTAGCGTGTAGGAGAGTAGCTCAGATTTAGGAACGCACTACGTCAAGTTGAGAAGAGATAATAAAGGAGATCGATAAAAGCAGTAACAAGTTTATTTACAAACAAACTTAACAACGGTTAGACTGTATACTAATAAAGGCGTGTTTAATATTATAGATGAATTAAGAGTTTACACTATACCCAATTAATATGAAATGCATGTCTTCTCGAGGGAGGCTTAGTTCAAAGTTTGTCTAGCAAGCGACGTCACTATTTTATTAATAAAGTTTATGTGAGCGGAGTTGTCTTTTATTTAGGTATTTGTTCTGATATTTATAAGGTAAGTCTTTTAAGTTTATCACAAATTGCTAAGGCACTTTCACTACTTTTTAAAACTCCCCAAAAACTATCCCTTTACTGGAAGTTCTGATACCTCACAAAATCGACTCTCTCTTATACTTTTAGTAGCCCCTAAATGCCGTATACCTGTGCATACGTTCATCCAGGTTAGGTAAGGACCTGACAACCTTATACCTGTGCATAAGTGTTCTCAGTTATGGGGGTTGTGGGATAGAACAGCTAGAAGTGGACGTACCTGTGTACTGCCCCGCAACTAGACTGATCGGTTTGAGAGACCCGAAAGCCTGATGAACTTGGCGTTTGCCTGCGTATTTATATGTTTCAAAATGCTGATGGCTGCATCATTAAGGATTAAAGTCGCTCCCGTCGACCGCTCAAGTTGTTTATAATTAACAGTGAATGTTTTTATAACATTTTTCAAGTTCAAGTTCAAACTTATGACAGGGTGATATTTAATTAATGCTTTTAAGTAGTTCACAATAGGAAATTCTATTAATATACATTAGCCATTACGTTGGTGTAATATTTTTAACTTAATTCGTTTTAGCCCGTTTTGGTGCTTTTGTTGACTTTTTGCTAGTTTTGGTTAGTTGTTCAATCAACTTTTGGTTACGTTATAATCAAATTTAATGTTTTTGGTTACGTTTGGTTAGTCGCCAAAATTCGGTTCGTTTTGGTTAGTTTTAACTTACTTTAATGTTTGTAACCTATTCCGATACGTTTTAGCCCGTTTTGGTGCTTTTGGATACTTTTGATTAGTTTTGGTTAGTCATACAATCAGCTTTCGGTTAGTTTTACACGATTTTAATTTATTTTAGACATTTGAGCCCGTTCCGATACATTATAACCAATTTTATTGTTTTTCGTCAATAATAGTTAGTCGCTAAAATTCGGTTAATTTAAGTTAGTTTCAACTTTTTTTACTATTTTTAATCCGTTTTGATATGTTTTGGCACCTTTTTATGCTTTTGGTAACTTTTGGTTAGTCATTCAATTAACTTTCGGTTAATTTCAGTTAATCTTAATTTATTTCAGTCATTTGACATACGATACGTTATTACCAATTTTAGTGTTTTTCGTTACTTTGGGTTAGTTTTAACTTACTTCAATATCTTTAATCTATTCCGATACATTTTAGCCCGTTATGGTGCTTTTAGTTACTTTTGGATTATTACTTACTTTCAGATAGTTCCAATTTATTTTAGTCATTTGAACCTGTTCCCACACGTCATAACCAATTTAAATATTTTTGGTTAATTTAAGTTAGTCGCTAAAATTCGGTTAATTTGGTTGTTTCAACTTACTTTAATTGCATTTGGTTAGTTTTGGTTAGTCGTTCAATCAACCTTCGGTTACGTTCAGCTAGTTTTCATTTATTTTAGTCATTTGAACCGGTTCCGATACGTTATAACCCATTTTCATGTTTTGGTTAGTGGCCGAAATTCGGTTAATTTGGGTTAGCTTTAACTTGCTCTAATATTTTTAATCTGTTCCGATACATTTTAGCCCGTTTTGGTGCTTTTAGTTACTTTTGTTTAGTTGTGTAGTCATTCAACCACCTTTCGGTTACTTTCAGTTAGTTTCAATTTATTTTAGTCATTTGAACCGGTTCCGATACGTTATACCCAATTTAAATGTCTTTGGTTTTTTAGTTAGTCGCCAAAATTCGGTTAATTTGGGTTAGTTTCAGCTTACTTTAATATTTTTAATCTGTTCCGATACGTTTTAACCCATTTTGGTGCTTTTGGTTAGCCGCTCGATCAACTTTCGGTTAATTTCAGTTAGCTTTAATTTATTTTAGTCATTTGAACCGGTTTCGATAAGATAACCAATTTTAATGTTTTTGGTTAGTTTTGCTTAGTTACTTTGTGTTCGTTTGAACTTGCTTTAATATTTTTAATCTGTTCCGATACGTTTTAGCTCGTTTTGGTGCTTTTAGTCATTCAAACAACTGTCAGTTAGTATCAATTAGATTCAATTTATTTTGGTCATTTTAACCGCTTCCGATACGTTATAAACAATTTAAATTATTTTAGGTTAATTTTAATTGCCAAAATCCGGTTAATTTGGGTTAGTTTCAACTTACGATACGTTTTAGCCCGTTTTGGTGCTTTTGGCTAGTTTTGGTTAGTCGTGCAATCAACTTCAATAAAACATTGGCGCAGGAAGTGTATGAGGGTTTTCCACATGAGGATCCAGGTGTGTACTACTAATAACAGAAACTATGGTACTATATTGTATACCTTTATACAATATTTATGTAATGTTTTATTTGTAGATATTAAAGAAGACGACCAGTTAATTTGGCTTAAAAATAATGTAGAACCATTTTCAAAAGTGCAAGAATTCTGGAATTTCTGATTTTATTACAGGCATGAGCAGATGTTAAAGAGCTCTGATATGAGTATTTTTAATTATTTTAAATCATTTCCGGCCCTCAAGTGTTCGCTTGGCTTTACTTTGGCAAGTGTTACATTTTTCATTTTAAGAGATGAATTTGGTATATGTATTAATGTGACTACCTATTGTAAAAGTTTTAAAATTGTATTTACTCGCCATGCATGATAGCATCAATTTGGCAGCGTTATTTGTAGTGATTAGGGGATTTTAGGGACACCCTTTATAGAGTATTACTAGCTCATTTTGATAATTTTTATCTGTGATATGTGTTGTTTGACGACATATGCATAAGATAATAGAGCTAAAACCCTTTAACCCTTATATTTATACTTTTTACTTGTGAAAGTTAACCCTTGTCAAAATGTAATAAATAATCATGTACAAATTTTCCTCCCATAGTCAATTTTTATTTTACATTTTTTAGCTTCTCGAAGATTTTAATAAACTATATCCAGGGCACGATCACACTTTTTACAATAAGGTGCCAAAATTTTCAAAAGCTCTTGCCAAGGTATCCGAAGGAAATTGCAATAGTTTTGTAAGAAGTGCCATTGAAGCCTATACAAAAAAATAAGGAAAAGCTAGAGGATTTGGATGACGCCTATATAAACAGTTATCTTAAAATGTAACATGCGTTAATTTAGTTATGTTTCAGATACAGGCCAATTGTTTATTTTGAGCATAATACCTCTTTTTTTTGTCACTCAAGCCCCTATAAAATCGAAGAATAAATGGCAACCAAGTAAGCTGGAGGCCAAAGAGGGTTTTATAATTCACGTGAAGGTAAGAAATACATGTTTATAATAAAAGTTTTTTAGCATCAGGAATTTCGGACTATATGGGTATTTTATAGTCCTTTTTTTACTAACTGATTTTTGAGGTTCAGGGAAGACCTTAAAGTTGTATATCAAGTTTTTTTCTATTACTAAAAATTAAGGTACATGATTTAGTAACTTTACCTTTAATAGGTAAATTCTCAATTTTAGAACGCTGCCGATGTAGACATTGCTTTAGGGCCAAATTATGGAACTGCTGATAAAGTATCTGGCAAATTTATCCTGCTGGTAGCGCTTAAAATTAAATTATGAGCCTTCTGCTAGGCCTATCAGCCGGATAAATATTCCTTGCCAATTGGTTACATTAACAGAGGGAAAAAAGCGGTTGGACACCGTGGACTGTTTGGAGTTCTTTTATGATCGCTACATTTTTTCGTACATTTCCATCGTCTCTTATATATCATATTAGAAATGAATAATATTGTGTTTCATAACATTTTTAATTTTAATGTCGATTTATTTTCTGAAGCATCAGAAGAAGAATTAGAAGATTTTATCAATATCGTTCATCGAAGGCCCCAATTTATACAAGAGGGGGTCGATCATCTAAATTATTGGGATCATGTTAATTTTTGAAATAGATTTAGATTATCGAAGCAAATAGTTTATATTCTGTTAACGGTAAGTAAAGATTCAAAATATTCGTTATATTAATTGTACTCGGTATAATTATTTTTAGTATATAATATATTTAATTAATTTTTTTTAGGAATGCTGCTCTAAACCCAGTGGAACAACTATTAATTTGTTTACGATTTTATGCTACAGGCAATTCTCAAATTAATGTTGGTGACCATTCAGGAGTGCATCAATCTCCTGCCTGCAAAAGTATTAAAAAGGTAACTAGAGCAATATGTTCTCTAAAGTATTACATAAAATTTCCAGAAGATGAAATAGTAAAAATTAGTCAAGGATTTTTTAACATAGCAGCTTTTCCTACTGTACTATTAGTGATAGATGGCACACACATAAAGATTCAGAGCACAGGTGATGATCAAGCAGAGTGGTTCAGAAGTAGAAAAGGATTTTTCTCGATAAATGCAATGAATGATTGTGACCATGATAAGAAAATAAGAAATATTGTTTCAAGGTGGCCAGGTCCCGTTCCTCATGTGACAGTTTTTAATAATTCTGCTCTTAAAGCTTATTTTGAAAATAATGTCCAAAATGGTTTATTAATAGGAGATAGTGGTTACGCTGTTAAAAAATATTTAATGACACCATTAGAAAATCCTGCTAATGAAGCTGAAAGATTATTTCAGGAATCTATAGTGCGGACTAGGAATATTATTGAAAGAACTATAGGAGTCTGGAAAAGACGTGTTCCGTGCTTTTACATAATTTAGCAATTGCTGAAAAGAAGGAAGAATCACCAGAAATTAATCAGGAGATGGAAGCTCTCATTAATAATCTAGAAGTACCTGAAAATAATGAACCTCCTGAAATATACAGAAATAGTCAAATAAAGGATTCTATTCTATTCTATTCTATTCTGAAGAACAGAATGACCAGCATAAAAGATATTTGATTAATAATTATTTCAATAGATTGCGTTAGTATTTATTAATTAACCCAATTTATTGAATTCAATTAATTTTCTTTTATGAACTGAGAAAAATAAAATCATTACTGGAAAAGAATCTTGTAGTTTTATTGTTCACATATTTTTACAGCTTAAAATCATTTACATTTGTAAATAATTCTAATCAATAAATCTACTCAATCTAAATTAAAAACATGTTAGTATTTGTCATTTATTTAACGTTTCATCCCTCATTCTTCTTTCAAGTTCCTTTATTTGTTCATCTAATTGAACATTTCAATTATGTTCTTTTTCGACATATGTTGTTTGCGGCTGAACTAGTTCCTTTTTTGATTCTAATGAAATTGACACTTTTTCAGCTGCTTGTAGTTTACTCAAAACATTTTTTTTTCTTCACTAAGAAAAATTAAGTGTGTTTTACTGACTAGAAAAATGAAAATGTGAAAACTATTTTACCATTTAATTCTTTTGATATTGGCTTCTTTAATACTCTTGGATTCCATTTTAAATGATTAAATGCTGGACTTATTACTGCGTCTATGGTGTTTTCTTTAGTTTTCTCTTTATAACTGAAAAAAAAACGGTTACTCTTAAATTTAAAAATTGAAATACCATAATGATAGAACAGTCAGTGAAAATATTTGATTTAATGCAAGTTTCACTCAAAACTTAATGACGATTTAAATATAAAATAACTGCTTTTATGATCAAGGTTATTATAACCGCATGTTTGAAAACATCACTGTTGACATAGAAGGCCCAAATTCTGAAGATGTAAACGAAGATCGAGACGAAGGAAATGTTAGTTTTTTCCAATGTTTAAAATATTTTATTTGTTTACAATATTTTCATTTATATATTTAATTTTCAATACAAAAACATTACACGTGTCTTGAATCTATTTTCAATATTTGGGCTTTTCGGGACAAGAAACAGGCAACTCCATCTTTTCAAACTTTTTTTTTGCTTCTGCAATGAAAATGAAAAGCAGTGTCTAGGTAAATACAGCTTATCTAATGTAACTCGAGAAGGACTAATACCATTAAGCATAATTTTTAGAAATTTCGCAAAAATAAATAATTTTCGACTTCCCAACGTTTTACCCGGTTCTTGCACCGAGGTCTTCAACTCTACCTAAAAAGCTTAATTCAAAAATTATTTCAATTTCCTTGCCGTTCATGATATTACCTGAATATTTCAGAGCAAGTTGGTATAATAACAGGAACTATTCTTCGATGATATCTATTACTGACGGATAAGCTATAAATAGTGTTTTGTTCGCCTTGAAACAATCAATGTAAAAGCATAATATTACTAACGTATTTGTAGGCAATTTTTGTCAGCTATCTAAATAGTGTAAATATATATATATATATATACATCCTCCTAATGATTCTGCATCCGTATGTTTGTAAAATTACATATGAACCTGCATCCATATATTAGAGCTGTAGCGCGGCTAGGTGCGGGAGACCTTCAAGACAGTCCCCGACGGTTGAGAAACTTGTACAAAATTTAAATGATGTTTTAATTCTAGCCACCGTTTTTAATATTTGGCGCGTTGTGGCGCGGTTAGGTGTGGCGGACCTTCAAGACTGTCTCCGCGTCCCGCGTCCACGCGGCCTTCGGTCCCCGTGGGAATCTATAGGGGGTGCCCCCTATATGTAGCTCTCATTATATTATTAGCTCAAATCGACAAGGCTGCTTACAAAATGGTAGCACCGTTTTTACTATACATAGCAAATAGCGCTTATCACCTCGGATTAACTAGAATGATTGATTCATAAGCTCGGCGTTCCCACGTGACACCTCTGGCCAACCGTAAACATGAAACTACAAAAACATGCTTGATTGCAACAGTTAAACAAATATTCACAAGTTCGCCAATGGTCTAGTGGATTATATCGTTGGACTATGATGTTGGGGTTATAGGTTCGGTCTCCACAAGACTCGATGACTTGTGGGGACATGTGAGCTACGTGCGAAGATGCCCGAGGATGGAGGATAGTCGAGAGCTTCCGAAGATGACCGAGAGATTTCGAATCGGAGCTTCCGAAGAAGGCCGAGTTTGTAACGCAGAGGGTTCTGTAAAGCGGAGGATTCTGTAACGCAGATGATTCTGTAACCTTGCGGGTTCTGTAACGCCGCGGGTTCTAAGGTGACACACCCTTAAAAATGCTATAGCCCAAATTGACGATGTTTGCCACTGCGTCCTGTCAACTGTCAGGTGCCACGTCCTAAAATATGCTATAGCCCAAGTCGCTGAAAAAGTTCCCATGGTCAAAAAATTTTCCACGGTCTGACGTCATGCGGTCACGAGGTGTCACGCCCTTAAAAATACATAGCCCCGGTCTTTAAAAAAGTTCCTACGCCCCCGCAATTTTTCGCACGATCATCAAAATTTTTCCAGCCTAACCTGCCGCTATACCTTCTGAAATACTAAAATAAAAATAAATTATTTAAATGAAAACTATTAAATCCCACATCATTTTAAAATAATTAAACTAACTGCAGCTCTTACCTCTTCTTAGGGTTGTTTGCTAACTCATTGCTTATGATTAATGATACTAATTTCTGTTTTAAAAAATTGTCATTAGCAACATAACTTATGCCAATTAGCCGACCATCTTCTGTGTTGTCGACTAAACGCTTAACAGTCTAAAATTGAGACAAGAACATATTTGTACAAAAAAAATCGAATCAAATAAAATAAATTTAAAAACTTTGAAAAAAATTAAAATATGCTTACTGAATCATTCAAGTTTAGTCCTCCAGGATTAGGAATAAATTGCATTCCCACAGTTGCCTTCAAACTAAATGGCACTGCTCTAAATCCACTAGGAAGTTCGTCATTAATTTCGATCAATACTGTTCTGTTGATGCATCAGACTGTATATTTTTCGTTGTGGTCAAAACTGCGCAAGCTTTCTAAAAGTTTGAAAAGTAAATAATAGGACTTTATTGCACAAGTCCCTTATACCAATTTTCAATAAAATCGGCCACACAATTATCAATATATTAATTTAAATTAAAAATACAATTTTAACTTTGACCACCTTGTATAGGGGAGAGTGGCCCACAGTGAGACATGTTCCACAGTAAGACAGTACAATTTCTAAGGCTCTGGCAATCCCGCCTTATACGTCGTGTTATGCGCAAGCTTGTTTTTACACACCAGATGCACCAACGAGTTTTTGTTTCAGTTCAGTTTGTTTTTATCTGTAGGGCGGTGTTTATGCAAATTTTGACCGCAAAAATAATTTTTCGAAAAGCCGTTTGATTGGTGTTTTTTAGGCGTGCTTTGAGTTACAATTTTAAGATTGGTGGTAAGTAAAGTTTAGCTATTTGTGTGTTCATTTACTTTGCGACATAATTTTTATTTCGGGTTCATTACAAAATATTACATGATTTTTAAATATGGTGCTTGTGGGGAACAGTGAGACAACACTAGGTGGGGCACACCGAGACGTGTCTCTCTTAACGACTACGTTCTGGTAAAATTTTCTGAGATAAAAACAACAAAACATTTCACTAGCAAAATTTTAAGCAATATCTCCCATGAATCTGAATATAAGTTATTTGCGAAGAAAAAATAGATCAAACAAATTCGTCTACCCAAATGTTCCAGAAGTTGCTAGTGACATCGTAATGATTTTGCCAGTTCCAACATTATTTGGTAAAACAAAAAGACAAAATCAATGCGTCCAGTTTGAAGTTAATTTTGGTCAACTAGATGTCTAATAAAGGGTTGTCTTACTGTGGACCACCATGGGGCACAGTGAGACTATATGCAATGTTAACAATAAATATTTATAGAATTTAAATTTTTAAGTTTTTGTTTATTTTTTATATGGTTTTTAGGAAAATAAAGGTTACTTTACATTATAAACATGTTTTCTTTAATAAATGTTTAACCAGTTTTAAAAAAACCTAGAGTAACAAAAAAACGTCTCACTGTGGACCAATCTCCCCTACACTTATAGCATTCTTAATCTCAACTTTTGGACTAGGACAATTTGGTCATATTATAATATTTTATTTTATGTACTTCTTTTTGAATCACCATGTATATACTCATTTTTAAGATAATTATAATAGGTAGTTACTTCAGTGACGACTTCACTTTCGACTTCTATTGAAATGTCCATGAAACATTGATATTCTAGGAATCTAGTCCAAACCTTGACTCTTGGTCCAACTTTTGGAATTAATTCTTTTAGCATCTCCAGCATCCAGTTGTTTCAAGGCTTCAATGTCAATATCATTTTCTACAAAAATTTAAACATGTTTTTGACCCTTTCGAAAAAGTGATGCTTACCCAAATCTTCCCCTTCATATCTACTTCATATAATTTGACAGAATATAAATATCAACAACCTAACTTATTGAAGAAAATACAGGATTTATTATTATAAATCCGCCCAAATTGTTATTTATAAGTTGCGTAGCATATCTGCTGGCATTGTGACATGGAGCATCCATCGGATACTTGGGTGCATATTTTGACTCTAGGATAACATTTATTTCTCATATAGCTTATGGCTGTATTAAGGAGCTGAAACTGTCAAAACGTACGAACATACATATAGCTCTGAAAGGTACGGAGTTTGCCATTTTTGAAGATCTAACGCAGCGCCGTTATCAGCTTCTTCTGGCCGCTAAGAAGAAATTTGGTAATAAAAATGTTTGGTCCTCTGGTGGAAGAATACTTCTATGGAACGCCGCAGAACAACGAAAGCGTACACTTATTGTCGGTGATAATTTTTAATTTTCATTCGTAGTTTCCCTCTATTTAGTTTTTCCTAGTTATTTTCCTACTATTTCCGCTATTACTCATATTTTCATTTAATTCGTGTATAATGCTATATTTGAAACACAAATTTCTAACATTTTTGTTGCTTCTTGTCTACTTATTTATAGTCAAAGTAGAACTATAGCACTGTCTCTGATAGATATTTATTTATGCATATATTATTTTCTCGGCACAAACATGTTTTTTTTTCATTTTATTCTCCTGAGATAGTTGTGGTTTAACTGTAAGTAATGCCTTGCAGAAATATTATTTTATTTTTTATCTTACTTCCTTTTTTCAAGAATAGAAATTGAACATCATATTTTATTTGTATAAATCTTAGGGTACAAACATAGTGGCGCGTCGAGCTACGCTCCAGGAAGCGATTCACGCGGCGCTTCAAGCTTTTATATAAATATATTGGAAGAGTCTTCAACGATTTTCAAAGCGCATTTCAGTCGAAGTCTTGGCTAGTCCTATACTGGCTATTTAAGGTAAATTCTAAATGAAAGTTATTCATTTTATTCGTATAACAAAATACTCGTTTGGAAAAAATCATCGAGTAACGTCCTCTGAACTGAAATTAAAATATCACTAAACAGCTTTTTAGAGATAATATATTTCAATTCAATTATACATAATTACCTGCCAAGTCACATTCTTTGGCTACTTCTCCCCATAACCTATCCAACACATATCTATTTCTGTGATCCTTGTGTGTTTGGTTCCAGACTGGCGCCCTGTGGAACACAGAATTAATAATTTTCTCAGTATTCATACTTCTGTCGTCTCTCACACTCAAATTTCAACCAAAAATAAACGTAAAAACGCTTAATGCCTCGATGCAAGAAATCGCCAAATATAAATCGACGCGTGAAGAGCGATGAGCATCGCAGAAGAGCACGTAGCTCGCTGCTGCACTATGCGAGCTGTAATTTAAAAGCATAGGCTAAACCTTGAAGCGCCGCGTGAATCGCTTCCTAGAGCGTAGCTCGACGCGCCAGTATGTTTGTACCCTTAGGTGGCGTTCATATTGGCACCGCTCGAGCGATGAGCGTCGAGCGATGCCGCTTGAGCGTTGTCAAAAACCTATTCCGACAACAGATTTTAAATGGAAACGTTCATATTGACGAGCGGTGTCTGGCGTCGACACGCGTTGCAAAGCTCGAGCTTCGATCTTGTTCGTTTTTTAACCGGCATCGCTACCGCGGTACACCGAATGTAATTTACGATGACATCCCAAAGTAAACCATCGATCGTGAAATGTTAATTTCTGAGGTGCAAACAAGACCAGCCCTCTGGAACGATAGACATCGGTCTTACAAAGACCGACAAATTGTTGCAAAATTATGGGGAGAAATTGCAACGATTCTAGGAGTTCCAGGTAGGTAAACAAAAACATATAGGTTAGGTATTTAAGTATTTTATGCAAGATACTTTTGTTGCACACTAGTATATCTAAAATAAAGATAATGTTCTAACACTGAATAACGAATACAATATTTTAATTTTTATATATTTAATGTTCTAAAAACTCTGTCTGTATCCCCATCACGTGCTCTTATGACATTATGTAAAATACAGGCACACCTTATGATGGCTATTGCTTTTTCTGGTTCAACTTCGAAATCTTTTCCCAATATTCTCCATTTTGCTTGCAGTATACCAAAGGCACATTCGATACACTTTCTCGCAGATGACAATCTTTTGTTGAAAGTTTCCTTGATAGGGTCTAGATTTCTATTAGGAAAGGGTCTCATTAAATAACACTTTAACGGATATGCCTAATCCCCAATGAGTACATACGGTGCTTTAATATTGGTATCGGGTAACTCTTTAGCTGGCGGTACATTGAATGTAGCATTTTCGATAGAGCGAAATAAAGTTGAAGAAGAAAATATTCCTCCGTCACTTTGTTTTCCTCTAGCCCCT
>MU191386.1:0-24313 GCA_016904865.1 Pissodes strobi
TACAGCCATCTGTATACGATCCAAAAAGGTTAATTTAGAATCAAACCAAGTGCCTAAGTCCGTAACCAAGAAGATTCCTTCTAAATTAGCCGAATTAACATTATAAGTGCAATGGATAGGATTATTGTTCCTAGTAAAAGAAGTAACTCTACATTTTTCGACATTTAAGTATAAATAATTTTCATTACACCATTCAAAAAGTTGATCGATGTCATGCTGCAAATCTTCTGTATCTTTTAAACAATTTATAATTTTATAGAATTTAAATCCGGACGGTTTAAGATAGAGAGATTCGATTTATATTTTTAAGGCTATCCATTGCTGTCAAAATGTATAAAAAAAAATTGAAACGAGTACTTAAAATTTATATGGCAGAATAGCTCTGCAAAAGTTAAGAGGGAAAGTTCAAACCGTAATTCTGTAACCTTTTGGCTTTTATGATATGTCAAAGATGAAAATTTATCAGTTTTAAAAACGCTTCCATGTTGTATTGAATGGTAATAGAACCGTCTAATATTATGAAATCATAACGTACTCAATGATACGATTGAAATGAGGTATCGCAAGACACACCTTTCTATTTAAAAGTTCCAACATGACGCTCGTCCGCCATTTTAACCATTGCTATTTGGTACGCCTACATTTTGTAACAAACAAATGGGAGTTTTAAAAGTTAGTAAGGGGGAAGGAGGTACATTAAAGACGCGCACTGTTTTCTCATATACATGCTTTTAATATGACGACCATCAACTGTTCTTTTTTACAGCAATGTGTAAAAATAGATGAGATCTTTATTTGCATAAGGAAATTCCAATAGTATATTGTGCAACAAGTGTTGAAAATAACACTTTTCACACGAGTGTGAAGTTTGATGGCAATAGCTGTAGGCGAGTGACATAAATTACACGAGTGTGAAAAGTGATTTTCACGCGCGTTGCATACTATATTTTTTCTAGGACTGCAAATAATATTGATATTATGTAATATTTATTATAATATTATATCAAGCATCTTGTCTTTGAATTAAAATATTTATAGTTTACAAAGCCTATACAAATACTTCTACAGCAATTTGTTCAACTAGTTGATGAGTAGGTATTGAGATGCCAGGGCTGGGACGACGCCCTACCTGGGGCGTCCTTTTAGGGTTTCGCCCTTAGTTGTTTTTGGAGCTATTCTTTTCATATCTTTGGAAAAAGGCGCCATTCACCGGCGGTCTCCTCTTATGGCTTTGCCCTCTATCGGGGGACCCATTTTTTACATATTTGGAACAGGGATCAGCCGGGGATGAAGCCCTACATTGGGTCTCCTTTAGGCCAAAAGCCCTGAAATGGGGCCCCTGGTACGGGGCCCATCTTTCACAAATTAAAAAATGGGGCCTTCGGGGGGCGAGGCTTATGAATGGGGCCCCCGGTGTGGGAGCCTCATATTTGACACATTTGGAAAAGGGGCTCCCCTCTTGGGGGCGAAGCCTTAAAATGAGGCCCCAGGGGGGCGAAACCCTAGAATGGGGCCTATGGTACTATGGGAGTTCCATTTCTTACAGATATAGCCCCGGGGGCGAAACCCTAAAATTGGGCCCCATGCCTTAAAAGGGGGCCCATGGTATGAGATTCCAATTTCCACAATTTTGCAAAAAGGAACTCCTGAGGGGGGGGATGAAGCCCTAAATTTGGGCCCCCTTTTTTAGAGATCTGGGAATGGGACTTCTGATGGCGAAGCTCTAAAACGGAGTCGAAGCCCTTTAATCTACATACCCGAATAAGTATACTTTGCACACGATGATTGAAATGTCCAGTTTTCAAGAGCAGTTGTTGGTGCGTTTTTGTCTATTTTCAGGGCAGTCGTAGAAAAAAGGTATTTTCCGTTCACCTTCTTTAGACTTCTGCAAAATTTAACATAATAGCAACAAACGTGTTTTCTTTTAGTTTGTACAACCGCAATTTATGTCTATTCTTTATATTTTTTAGTTTGCATTAAAACTAAAACAATGTTATACATTTTACACTCATAGAGTTTAAAAGTTATAAGCTCGAAACGAAATGTCTCTGAAAAACATGAATTTAAAGCCGGTATCAACGTTCCAAAATATAGTTAACTACCTAAAATCTGTTAAAAACGTTAGGCGTAAGTGCAAATGCACTTTTGAAATATTTTTTCCAATCCTAGCAATGCATGCCTCTGCTTCATAATCAGAGTTCCAGTTTTTCTGCTATTCGGATTGACTTCGTATATACTATACGATTATGAGTTGGTTTGAAAGACATATAAAAAACAACAAACCGATACGGAAAAAACGCCGTGAACATGGCGGCAAGTTTCTTCTAGACGAGTGGCACCCACGCAACGTTGTCGGTATGTGCGAAAAGAGGGAGTACCGCTGATTTCGTAACCAATGTGAAGTAGTGACGTAGGGCCCAGTTTACATATCGTTTCTAGCTAAAAATAGGGTAAATTTTCAGTTTAATAGCAATTAAAATTTTCTAATAGTATATTAAGATACTAGTTTTAAAAGACCATATTTTATCGCATGAGCACGAAATTAGGAAACGGATACCCGCTTGCGAGGAGTTTCCTAACGTGCGAGTGCGCTAAATGTCTTTTAAAACGTGTATTTTATGCTAGTTTTTCTATTTTGCATGCTTTTTAATGAAATAGTTATTTTCCTAACAAGTGCGCAAAGTGATACTTTTCCGCACGCGACTGATGTTGACCGAACGACGCCAAGCGGAGTTCGGTCAATCAGTCGAGTGCGGAGAAGTCACTTTGCGCAAGTGTTAGGAACAATATTTTTTCTACGAGCGCGGTCCAAACAAGCACAGAATAATAATGACCCGTATTTAAATAAAAGAAAAAGTATCTGTCAATTATACCTACTGTTGCTTTACATGACTATTATTGTTGATCTGACATGACTTAAAAAGATATGGTTTTTGGTTTAAGTTGTAATATCGCGAATTACGGAAGCTTTGAGAGAAAAGGGAATTAAGAGTTAAAACGGTTTTCTTATGTTGCATAAATAATTCGATCAATCACATTTTTCTTCCACGTGCCAGGATTAGTGATGTAAAATGCTCGAGCAAGTATTTTAAGAGAACGTTCTCCGAGCACGGTCGAGAATAAACAAGCATAAATGAGCGTAAACGAGCAGGACCCAGTAAGTTGTGTTTTTTCTATAAAGTCGAACAAAATAGTAGGGTTTTTTGAATAAATTCTGATTTTTATTAAAATTCCCAAATTTCTCCAAAGTTCTAGTTATTCTGAAAATTCTTAAATTTCTCTTTAAATGTGCTGAAAATTCTCAAACTTCTTAACAAAATCCCCAAAATTAGGTCATTTTATCTTATTACCTACAATCAGTGATGTGAACTGGTAAATTACCAGAAATTGATTACCGTAATTTACTGATAATTTATATAGAAAATTACTGGTTCTCGAGCTAAATAATTAACGTTATTTAGCGTAATTTAACGTTATTTACTGTATTTTGTTGTAATGTACAGGGTGATCCTCTATAATGTCGCCCCTCTTTAACTTTTTTATTTTAAGTGTCCCGAAAAAATTAAAAGTATAGTTATGTAGGTACTGAAAAATACTTTTTTTCTACGAGTGACCGCAAATAATTTATTTTGCGCACACTTTTGCATATGCAAAGTAGCACTTTCCTGCACACTGTGCGGGAAAAAAATACACTTATAAAATCACACTTGATAAAAGTTCAGATAAGCTTTAAGTGGGGGTAAACTACTTTGCGTACGTGTTAGGAACAATGTTTTTCTATGAGTGAAATAACTACATTTTTTCTTAATTTATATTGGCATCAAAAACATCAACTTATAACTACCTATTTATTTATTTATTTTTTTTTATTTTTTATTTTTTTTTATTTTTTTTATTTTTTTTTTCCATTTGTAAATAATATATAAAATTGTATGTAAGAGGCTGAAGGACTTCGGTCAATGGCCCTTTGATATTTATGTCAATAAGGAACGTTATAAATAAATAATATTATTAACAACATTAATATTCTAACTGCTTTCGCGTGCGGAAAAACATAACTTTGCGCACTGATTAGGAAAACTACTATTTTTCTGCGTGTAAAAATATTGGAAAAATTATCAGTATACAGGGAAAAACAAAAAGTTAATTTTTTTTTTCATTGGATCACCCTATACAGTGTGTCCAAAAAAGTATGCAACATATGGAAAACTTTTTTATTATTGGTTTCTCAGAAAATTTTATTCTTGATAAAAGTTGGTGCTTGCCCTAAAACAGTAAATGAGTATTTCAAATTTTCCGTACTGCTTTTAGTGCGGGCGCAAATGTCATTTTTCCGAAATCGCGTCAAGAGTAAAGTACCTTAATTTATAAAGATACAGCAAAATCTTATGAGGAAAGGTTCTTCCAAATTAAAAAAGTAATCTAAATATGACATTTGAGTTAAGTACATCAACTTTTCATTTTTCTTTCTTTTTCTCGATTTTTCCTTGAACGTTACGCCACTGGAGAATGTTTTGTTATTTTGTTATTAGTATACTTGCCAAGTAACTTCAAAATTTATTTAAGATATAAATCAGTACATAGTTGCATAATGTTGCAGTTTTTCCAGAGATAATAGCCAGTTTAGGTATCAGTGTGTTGCAAACACATTTAAACACTTTTGATTCAAAATTTTTTCCACTCAAAATCATGAGTAGACCCAACTCTTTTCATGTCATGTAAAACAACTAATAATTTATTTATCTTTTGCACCCGATGCGATGAGTAAAATATTCCCAAGTATCCTAAAAAGGCATATAACATATTTGGTCTTGAAGAGTAGGCCATGCATTTGGAATAAAAACAAATAAATAGCAATAATTTTACTTCGCTCTGACATATGAAATTAATTATTATTGAGTCAGTCATTCCAATTGTATTTTGTAATAATTATTGTGGACAATTATTTTGGATCAAAATTGTTTAAATGTGTTTGCAACACACTGATACCTAAACTGGCTTTTATCTCTGTAAAAACTGAAACATTATGCAACTATGTAACTAATGTCTACTTTAAATAAATTTTGAAGTTGTGTGGCAAGTATACTAATAAAAAAGAACAAAGCATTAACCTTTGAGAAAAAAATCGAGAAAAAAAAAGGGAAATTAAAAATTGATGTACTTAACTCAAGTTTCATATTTAGAATACTTTTTTAATTTGGAAGAACTTTTCCTTATAAGATTTTGCTGTATCTTTATAAATTAAGGTACTTTACTCTTCACGTGATTTCGGAAAAATGACATTTGCGTCCGCACTAAAAGCAGTACGTAAAATTTGAAATACTCGTTTACCTTTTTAGGGCAAGCACCAACTTTTATGAAGAATAAAATTTTCTGAGAATCCAATAATAAAGAAGTTTCAAGTTTCCCATATGTTGCATACTTTTTTGGACACACTGTATATGAATTTATTTTTCGATTCCTCGTAAAATTCTAAGCATATTTTATGTATGATGTTATACCTCTAGAGTTAGTAGTTTCACAGCTATAATCAGTTAAAAATCGGTACTTTGGCTAATTTTCACGTTGGTAGCAAGAAGATCATTAGAGATGGAGTATAATGAATTTCACATTCCTATCTTTCTTTTCAGGAACTGAAAGGAACTGGCAGGCCGTACCATGGGTACCAAATCTGGTACCTCTGTAGGTACCATTAGTTAGCACCATCAGATAGCTCTTGGAAAGTTAAGATACGAATGTGAAATTCATTTTACTCCATTTGTAATAGCCTTCTTGCTACCAAGGTGAAAAGTAGCCAAAGTATCGATTTTCAACCGTTTATAGCTGTGAAACTACTGATTCTAGAGGTATAACTTCATACATAAATTATGCTTAGAATTTTACGAGGAATCGAAAAATAAATTCATATATAGACAAAGACAAAGAAATTTATTGGTGCTACAACAAAGTTTACACAAGTCAAAAGTGGAATCTAACAATAATAAATGTGAACAAATAAAGAAATAACTATGTGGAACTAAGCTCCTATAAGTATATTAAACCAGATCATAGAAATTGTTATTTAAGTACTCTTGGAAACTGTAGAAACATTTGGAAGTTAGATAGTTTTTTATTCTTGTTTTGAATTCTTTTTGTGTCAATGATCTTATATGATGTGGTAACTTATTAAAAAACATAGGCCCATGAAAAGATGTACCAGTTTTCATGCGATGTATCCTATGGAAGTCAGTGTATATATTAAAGTTATTTCTAGTTGGATATGAATGTATATCTTCGTGGGTCTCATAGGTGTTGCTGAACATTTTGACATGCAGAAGGCAATGAAAAATATACATACACGGAATAGTTAAGACTCTAAGCTTAATAAATGCATCCTTGCAGTCAGCTCTATATTCAAGACCATCCACTATTCGGATCGCCCTTCTTTGCAGAGAAAAAACACGATCCATGCCAGACGCATGGCCCCAAACCAAAATTCCATAAGAAATCATGGACTGGACGCAAGCAAAGTATACCGACAATGCAACTCTAGGGGAAACACATTGTGAAAAATTCCGAAGTGCAAATACACCTGACGCTACTTTAGAGCATAGTTGATCGATGTGGGCATGCCATAGCAGTTTAGAGTCTATTTTCATTCCCAAAAAGCTAACTGGATCATTGGGGATGTTAACATTAATTTTGCGAGTTGAAATGAATAATTGTTGATTTTTAGATTCATTCAAACAAAGCTGGTTTGCGGTAAACCAGTCTGCAATCCTTGACTGCGTCTCACCAAGATCCTCCTGCAATTGGTCAATTTCCTTTGCTCTTTTAATAACGGTCGTGTCATCCGCAAAAAGAATGAAATCGGCACTGGGGTCACTACCCACCAGGTCATTTATATATACCAAAAACAGCAACGGCCCCAGGACCGATCCCTGCGGAACAGGGTGATCCATTGAAAAAATTTACTTTTTGTTTTTCCCTGTATACTAATAATTTTTCCAATATTTTTTATACGCAGAAAAAAGTATTTTCCAATACCTACATAAACATACTTTGAATTTTTTTGAGACACTAAAAATTAAAAAGTTAAAAGGGGGCGACATTATAGGGGATCACCCTGTACCATGTTTGTCAGCAATATGAACAGTATGCGTTCGGGGATTTACTGCCGGCTGCCGGTTATTAGCCGAACCGGGGATTTACTGTCGGCTGTCATTCATTGCCATTCATTTTGTTCTGTGTTGCTTTCGTTTTAAAATTAAATAATATTTAAGGAAAAAACAATGTTTTATTCACAAAGAAATGAAACAACTCTTTGTCCTGCACCGATACTTACACACACCGTAATTTCATTCCCAAGTGGTAATTATGATTATGACAAGATATTTTTTTATACATGTACATGCTTCTTTGGAAAAATAGTAATTTTTATTTGTAAACTAGTTGGAGGATTCCAAAAGACAGTAATATACACAATTTACATTAATTTACGAATGGAAATCGCTATTAGTTTACTTGCAGTTTACGGTAATTTATTGTTATTTACCAAAAATATATTACGGTTATTTACCACAGTAATTTACGACACAAATTTATTACCACGGTAATTAATTTTGGTAATTAACACTCGTAAATTACCAGCGAAAATAACCAAAAATATAAATTACGGTAATTTTACATCACTGCCTACAATCCTACATCCTACCAATCCTACCCTACATCCATAATTAATTTATGTTAGATTCTTCAATTGATATCAAATATTGGAAACTGGAATTTTCGCGTACATTCTGTGAAATTAGGAGGCATTTTATGAGAGACCACATCGCACAAATTATGGTTTTAGACGAATATCTGATCGACTTGTGAAGGTTCTATAATGATGATATTAATGATTGTGATTTGTTTGGCTGTTCATTCTTGAGCTTTAAAAAGAAGATCTTATCTAGATAGTTATTGTTCTTTTAAAATTTTATGTACATTTTCAGCAAAGTGGATATCTTTATAATGATTATGTTGTGTACCATTTGGAATATTTTGTAATTCTGTAGTGTACTTGCCAAATAAATAAATAAATAAATCATAGAAGTAAAATATTTATTATTCATATGAATAAAAAAGATATTAACTGAAATAGCAGTTCAGGTACAACGTACAACAACCCAGTAAAAATGAGTCAAATAAATCCTTGTAATATAACAATAAAATAAGCAAAACAAAGAACAAAAACTTCGATAGTTCTACATGGGTCGATGCCCTGAATGGCTCCCTCGGTTTGACTCTTGACAGCTACTAATTAAAAATTAATTCATGATTTTTTATTTTACGTGGAAAAAATTGTCAATCAACGAGAGGACCATTCTGCGAAAAAACTAAAAATATTGTTATAATACTCTAGTACTAAGTACTGAAGTACTACAACTGCTGATGCTCCAAACTCTCAGGCAGGCCAGGCTCCATGTAGTCTCCTTCATTGTACTCGTGTTCCCTAATAGTTTCGAATCCGTCATCATTAAAATCTTCTTCGCCGATGCTGGAGGTGGTATCATGTACAGGGTGTCCCATTTTCGATGATATTACGGGGTATCTCACTTACGAGTAAAGATAGAGAGTTACGGTTTTCGCAATACTGTGCTACTTTTTTGTGAAAAGAACGATGGTATAAACAAAATTTTCATAGCCCGCTTCGTTTGTGAGATACAGGGCGAAATTGAAAATAATGCATTTTGGGACCCACCTCGTACTCCGTTATCCTTTAACAAATCGCAAAGCTAAAAAATTGCTCTTATACAGTTTTTGACGTAGAATCCAGTGGCGTGATCAGATTTTTGCTGTGAGCTGTCAATTTTTAGCTATAAATCAAACTTATGTTTTTTTAAATGGAACACCCTGTATATTTTTCTTTCGTTTGATTGGAAATGTTGTAAACTTTATAAAAATATATAATACATTATATGTATTTTAAATAATAAGCCTAAAATTCATAATTTCACAAAATATGTCTCGATACGACACTCTTGTATTTTTTTTAATGTAACACCCTGTATATTTTTCTTTCGTCTGACTGGAAATTTTATAAGCTTTATAAAAATATATAATACATGATATGTATTTTAAATAATAAGCCTAAAATCCATAATTTCACAAAATGTGTCTCTATACAACACTCTTGATGAGTATAGTATAAGCATTGTCTTTTAAACAACGCCAACGGTATAAGTATTAGCAGGCAGAGACTATTAAGAACAATGGAATTGAAATTTTTTATTGGCCAGACCTTTCAGTGGCAAAATTTATATTTTCTGTGTAATATTGTATTTTTTATGATGGCTCAAAATTAAAATTATCAATATTTTGAAAAATATGACATGTTAGTCTGCTTTATACAGAGCAATGAAAACTTCCGTGAAGCTTCTCAGCTATATTCCAATAAGTTTGTTCGAATATTTATTTACCTTTTGACTTATTTGGGTTTATTTTTTTAAGTATCATTTTAATTTATAGATATTCCGAAAGAAGGCATCCTGATCTATTAATGTTTTCCGGAATAAAGAAAAAAATTGGTAGAACAAGGAACGTTGCCTCCGCCCTTACTGCGATTTTCCTTATTATACGGTTTTGGTAGGGGCCGGATAAAGGTTCCATGTTCTCTTTATTTCGGAAAACATTAAATGACCAGGTTGTCTTTTTTTCAGAATATCCATAAATTAAAATGATACTTAAATAAAATATAAACCGAAATAAGTCAAAAGGTAAATAAATATTCAAACAAACATATTGAATAATAGTTGAGAAGCTTTACGGGAGTTTTCATTGCTCTGTATAAAGCAGACTAACATGTCATATTTTTCAACATATTCATAATTTTCGTTTTCAACCATCGTAAAAAATACAATATTACACAGAAAATAAAAATTTTGCCACTGACAGGTCTTGCCAATAAAAAAATTACCATTCCATTGCTCTGATAATCTCTGCCTACTAATACTTATAACGTTGTTTAAAAGATAATGCTTATACTAGACTCATCAAGAGTGTCGTATAGAGATACATTTTGTGAAATTATGAATTTTAGGCTTATTATTTAAAATACATATCATGTATTATATATTTTTGAAAAGCTTATAAAATTTCCCTTCAAACGAAAGAAAAATATACGGGGTGTTCCACTTAAAAAAACATAAGTTTGATTTATAGCTCAAAATTGATAGCTCACAGCAAAAATCTGACTACGCCACTGGGTTCTACGTAAAAAAGTATATAAGAGCAAGTTTTTAGCTTTGCGATATGTTAAAGGATAACGGAGATACGAGGGGGGTCCCAAAATGCATTATTTTAAATTTCGCCCTGTATCTCAGAAACGAAGCGGGCTATGAAAATTTTGTTTATACCATCGTTCTTTTCACAAAAAAGTAGCACAGTATTGCGAAAACCGTAACTCTCTATCTTTACTCGTAAGTGAGATACCCCGTAATATCATCGAAAATGGGACACCCTGTACACTGTATTCAGAATCGTCATCATCATCTGAATTTTCAGACCCCGTGTCCCTGAATTCGAAATTCACACGGGCTGTATTATCAGGTCTTGATATCATTGGTTCGCGAGTTGGTTCTATAGTATTACTAGTTTTAGATGTTAGTTTAAGATTACATGCTACATAAGTTAACATAGTAGGAATGGTATTGGCTGGGAATGTGCTGAAAATGCTTCGTTCATGCCCAATCTGTAAAGTAACTGAGCACGAAGCACGAACGATTTTTTCGTGCGCGAACGTTCGTGAATATTCGTTACAGCACAATTAGAACGTTTCCTTGTTCACATCACTAGCCAGGATACATTCTGGTAAATCTTGGGGTCATTAGAACTATCCATTTTCTTAAGTCTTTCTAGTGAAGCTGAGGATTATGTTTTTTGGGATACTTCGTTTTACACCTAGATTTGTTTAAAATCTGTCAATCTGACAATTATAAGTACGGTTGCTTGACATAATTTTTTACTGCTATAGAGGATTTCAAAATATATGGTTTTTGGTGTAAGTTACAATATCGCGAATTACGGAAGCTTTTAAGGAAAAGAGTATAATTATGACTTAAAACGGTTTCTTATATTGCATAAAAAGTCCAAAAGTGTGAAGTTTCTAAAAATATATGAACATTTTCTTGTCTCTGGTGATTTTAGAGAATTTTACTTTCCCGCACACTTTCCCGCATAGCGTGCGGGAAAGTACTACTTTGCGCACTGAGTAGCGTGCGCAAAGTAGCTACTTTGCGCACGCTCGTAGAAAAAGACTTCTTTATGATACCAAAAGAGAAACAAATGTTTTTTTTTCTTTATTTAGACACTTTGAAAAGACGCTTTTGACCAATAGAATGTTGCGCAATTGTTTGGTTATCCCACAAAAATGACCCAATGTTCGACTATTGAGGAGCTGAAATGTAAATATTAGGAAATTTTCGGCATCTGACGCACAATGTTACCAAAGGTTTCACCATTTTTTACGGGGTAACTCGATTCGGGGGCTTAACCAACAGGAACTAATCCGAGCTAACCCAAATTAATGTAAAAAATAAATGTTCCACTACACGTATAATAGTCCTCCGCTCGCTTCGCCCGCTCCGGGGAGCAATCACCCAAAATTAACCCAAACTAACTCAAAGCATGCGCAATATAAAAAAAATGTCAGTCAAGAATGCAAATATAAGTTTTTTTTTATCTTGGACATGCCTTGGGTTAGTTTTGTTTGGTTGCGCTCCCGAAGCGAGCAAAGGACCATGTACAACCATTTTTTAACACTTCAGCTCCTCAAACGTCGAACTTTGAGGCTTTCTTGTGGGATAACCCAACAATTGCGCATCATGTTAACGGTCAAAAACGCCTTTTAAGAATGCCTAAATATCATGATTTCAGTATATTGTATTCGTTGCTTGGCAACATGCAATAACTGTACGTACAACATTTTCGTCCTAGGACGGGAATATAAAATTTCTGTCCTATTTAAACACCTTGTTTGTCAGATCTGGCGTTTATCAAAAGCAAGATTTAGCTGTAGTTTCCGTAGTTACGTAATAAACTTCAAGCTCGCTCGATTCAAAACTTGATATTATATTGAGTTTAAATTTAAAACAACGTTTTTATTTAGACTAATATTTGGCTCTATTTTTATAAATACGTATTCTAATTATTAATATGCGTATGTGCAACCATAAACCTAACTGCTCCGAATAGACGCTCAGTTAAACCGTTGGCTGAGAATAGGGGAAGACGCGCTAAATTATGGGCAAAATCGTGACACTAAAAGATGACGGCGTATAGATGGCGCTACTAGAATGCGTGCGCGAGATCTGGCTTAAGATCGATCACAGTATTGGCATTTTGCGGAGCACACGAACGTGTTGTCGGAGGAGTTTTCGTAGCGTCTTAAAATCTTGCATAGTTAGTACTCGAACATTATGTTGACGTTCAAAATGAATGTTTGTGTTTATCGTGGATGCAATAATACAAGAAAAAACAAGAACAATATTGTAAGTTTTTTTAAGTTTATTATGTTGAGTTTAAATTTAAAACGCCGTTTTTATTTAGAGTAATATTTGACTCTATTTTTATAAATACGTATTATAATTAATTCCGATCGGATAAAAAATAGTATGTGCAACTCGTAGGAAAAGCACATTCCTGGACTCCTGTGTTGCTGGCCTCGGCTGCCCCTCGTCCAGCAATTACCACAATCGTCCGGGAATGTTTTGCTTTTCCTACGAGTTGCACAATATACTATTTTTTTAATGGGACGTAGCATTATGAAACTTAAATAATATTTCTAGGAGTCAAAAAATTTTATTTTTTTCACGTGAGACGTTTGCGCATCTACAAGCGTATAAAAAAGTCACCTTTTTAGACAGTTGTACAAAATAGTTATTTATGCAACAAGTGCGTAAAGTTACCCTTTTGCAAGAGCCGCAAGGGAGTGTGCCAATCACATGAGTAAAAAACAATTACGTATGAGTTACATACAATACTTTCTCTACTTCCTAGAAATAAACTACATCAAAATAAAACAATTTATCTCTCGCAGCAGTACGTAAAAAAATATATATTTAGGCACTGCTGCTTAAAAAGTAATATTTTATATTTCGTATTTTATTTTATGCACTAGTGCATACAAGTTCGTACTGTGAAGCGCGTAAAGTTAGTTAGCACTTTGATGACTAGGGGCTTTTTGAATTAATAATTCAAATCCGTTAACAATTTTCCTTCAATTGATTATGATGAATTATGTGCTTTTAAAACCCCACAACTTTTTCGCGCCTACGCGTGTTTGACTTTTGGCAAAGAGAGTCTATTATCACACCGTTTTTAAACCTATATCGAGGTATTTGTTTTAAAGTATTTAATGCATCATCATAACATGGAATATCATATTACAAGTAATGAGCCAAAAGGCAGCAGTAGGATTCTAACCTCAATGAAACAATTTGAAAGCAAATACTTTGAGTGGTTGCGTGCAGCGACAGCTATGAAGTATAACTTTTTTATCTAAAAAAGGCGGCTGCAGTTAAAAGGATTTTTGTATACCTATGAAATTCCCATATAGTATGTTTCGGAAAATTGGTAACTAATCCAGTATTTACTGTGTTATAATTTGTCCCAATTTTATTTAATATGTACCGGGTGGCCAACTAAGAATGGCACTCGGCTATATCTGGAAAAGTAATTGTCGTAAAGACTTGCGGTAAAAAATTTATGAGTAAAGCTGCCAAGGGAAAATGTTGGAAATTATTTTTAAGTCTCCAAAATGGCCGCCAAGGGGCATAATAGCCATCTTAAATTTTACAACCCTTTCTTTTGCAAAATTTTCTTAAATTAAAAATAGTAGAATGCATTGCCATTTTAAAACAAGGACGTTTTGCTCTAGTCCGTAAAGGAAAGTGATGGAACGTGTTCGAACATTTTCGGAAATAAATGTCAATAACTTGAAAATGGCTGTACGGAACTTAAAAACTTATAGTCGTTGAAAATGGCTTTTTTTAAGCTATCAATCGTGCCTTGCGTGGGGTGATTGCGACTTATCACCTAACCGCTAGAGGGCGTTTTCTGACATAACCGCAAATAAGTCAGATTTTAAAAAAATAAATAAATGCAACGATGCCACTATTTTAAAACAAAAGAGAGCCAAATGAGATCCTAATACGGTAGTGAAAACCGCATTTCGATATATCTCATCTAACCTAAAATATAAGTAAAAGAAATCAGAACACGAAATAAAATCGGATTTTGGGACATTTTTTCGAAAGGAAGAACCGTTGTTATTTGTTATTGTCCTTATTTTACCACAATATATAATAATTTACTGCTAAAATACCAACATAATTTTTAAAATCTCAATAATAATTAAGATTCAGTAAATATGAGTGAATTTTGCTGTTCTGTCCACACAAAATTCGAAATTTAAAAAAAAAACAAGTATGCTAGCGGCAACAGTTAGATATATTATCGTTGCATTGAAAATAAGCACGAAACAATGCATATCAAACACTTCTATGGGTAGAAAATTTATTTTTTACAAATAAGACCAACAAAATATCGCATACCGGCTTATATCTCAAAAACTAGCCCGCTAGAGGGTGTAACAGCCATCACTGTAAAATTAAAATTTTCGTCGTATCAAAGACAATCCACAGTTTAGACGGGCGACGCAATGCTTTTAAAATGGGACATCGAATGGAGGCTCGCTTCAAAAAGCGAGCCTCCACGATAAATATCGGACACGTTCTGCATCTACTGATTCACAGATGGCGCCATTATAGAAATCTGCTTTGGATATCGTTCATAGATCGCCAGCTGAGGTTGCCGTTGTGACTATTTTCTATTAAGCATTAATGAAACGAAAGACAATTACTTACTGTAAATTGTCTTTGATGAAACCAATGAAACATAACATTAAGACCTTTCGGTTCATTTAAAATAATAAATAATTATAGTGACCGTGTTTGCTGCTTTTTAACATTACTTCCAGAAATCAGTTATTTTATCTTAAATAAATTAGATATTTGGTCATATATAAAAGGTGTCCTAAATAAAAGGAGATCTTAGGTCGAGCACAGGAACGGATTAACAAATAATGGATATACTAATTTGTAGGCATGATTTTCAATAACTCAACTTATTTTGATGTTAATATTAATAGAACATATCTTCTACAAATGGTATTAGCAAATTAAAAAGCCTTAAAACACCTATAAAGGAATAATAGTTAATATATTTTGATAACAAAAACAGCATGCTCTAAACTAAGTAATGAATGATTAAAATATAATTAAATGGCCTTTAACATAACCAAACATTTAAATTTACCATAAAAATCAAACCGCCAATAATAGCGTGCAATAACTATTTTCTAGTTACACAATAATGTATACAATGAAGATAGAACAGCTTAATTATATCAAAGAATTGTCTTTGATTATATAAATCACAATCTGCTATCTCGATTTTGGTTATTAGAATATATTTGTGGCTCTAGAACTAGTACGACTTCATAATTTTACCTGTTGTTTTATCATAATTACACTGGTTGTATTATGCACAGTATTGCACAGCTCTTACTCCCATAAGTATTATTCGTCTATTATTACATGGTTGTAAATAATAGTATATTATTTTATATGGAGGAAAAGTGATACTTTTCATGGCGCGCTCGTGTTTAACAGCCGAACGGAGTGAGGCTGGTAATAGAGAGCAAGCCATGAAAAGTAACTTTTCCTCCAAATAAAATATGCTGTTTTTTCTTCAAATGTCGACAAATTAATGCAAAAACATCTCTTTTTAATAGTAATAATATTTAATTATTATTAAAGATAAGTGAGTTCGCAACGCGGCTTAGACCTTTGTCGGTGAATAGGCACAGGTTGTTGCTATATAGTAATATAACATAAAGCTGTCAGTGGACACTGTCAACAATAATTATTTTTTTAAGATTGCGTCTCCGATTGCGTTTTAATTCCGTATTGATAAGCAGTTATTGAGTAAGTTCGATTAAATAATAACCAATTTGTTCCTAAATTAGTGATTTTTAGAAATGCAGTCACAAATTGAGTGATAAATACAAATTGTAGTTTAATAAATCTTGAGTTGTTGACGCTTATTTTGTTGTCTGTTTATATTGTATCTATGTTGCTATGACAACACTTTTACCTCCGCCGGCGGAAAAGTGAAAATTAAAGCTCCGGCGGAGGAAAAACGAAACTTCACGGCCGCCTACACAGTCGAGTAATGACGGATTTGCTGACGTTTGAAGAAAAAATATATTAATGTAACATACAGCAAGGAAATCTCCTATTTCGCGGTGACAAGAGAAGTAAGGCAAAATAATTTTTCAATTGTCAATTTTGTCGTGAATATTATAAACTTAATCGTTTGTATTAAGTCCCGGAAATAAGGAAATCTTAATATATTATAATAAAACTATATATTTAAAAGAAAAGCATAATATGCTCTGAAACGATAAGTAAGGTATTACAGCTGATTACAGTTAAAGTAATCCTTGTAATGTCTTAAATGAAATCATAATCAATATCCCGGAACATTTTATCAATATTTTTTATCTACGTGCATATGAAATACATACTATGCATGATAAAGTGCATAAGAAATTTCAAATTGGTCTCAGGCTGGATCCGTCAGTTTTTCTTTAAACTAGGGCGACCAGATGTCTTTGCACAAAAGCAGAACAACTAAGACAAAAAACCCAGATTTTCGATGAAAAAGTCGAGACATTTAAGAAATGTATATCATTAACTTTAACAAATTTTGCAATTTGTGCAGAACATCATTGCACATAAAAATGTTAGATATTAACATTAACTTAACTTAACCTAAAACTAAAATATTTATAACTTAATTCTAAATCAAGATAATTTCTACTTTAGGTGCAAATTACCATACAGGGTGTTCATTTGAAAACTTCCCACCACGAAATCGAAAAGCAGTGATTAAAAAAAAAACGCCGAGACACGTCAAAATATTTGTCAAGGGGGACAACTTTTTAACCAAAAACTACTTCACCCTCTGCCCCCAGGGTTAGCCCCTTAAAAATTTTAAATGGAAAGGGGGATTGAATGGTACATCATTTTAAAGGTCTTTCAACTCCCTTTATATTTCGTGTATAATGTCCTATACCCATCTGCAACTGTTTTTGAAAGATTGAAAATCGACCATTTACCAAGTTTGACAGCCTGTAGAATCTAAACGGCTAAAGATAGAGCAAAATGGTTTGCACAAGCTATCGTTTGACACTAAATTTTTATTTAACCAGAGGTTAAGAAATTTCGGTTAAATTTAACCTCTGGTTAAATCTAAAATTAGTGTCAAACGATAGCTTATGAAAAACGAAGATAGGAAAGTGCAAACCATTTTGCTCTATCTTTAGCCGTTTAGATTCTACAGGCTGTCAAACTTGGTAACAGGTCGATTTTCAATATTTCAAAAACAGTTGCAGATGGGTATAGGACATTATACACGAAATATAAAGGGAGTTGAAAGACCTTTAAAATGATGTACCATTCAATCCCCCTTTCCATTTAAAATTTTTAAGGGGCTAACCCTGGGGGCAGAGGGTGAAGTAGTTTTTGGTTAAAAAGTTGTCCCCCTTGACAAATCTTTTGACGTGCCTCGGCGTTTTTTTTTAAACACTGCGTTTCGATAAAGCCGTGTTGGGAAGTTTTCAAATGAACACCCTGTATATTTATTAACATACTTATCGCAAGAACCAATTTGTTAGGGTGGTCAACTGGTGAAAAGCTACTTTTCGGTAGTGACAAATTGTGATATAACGACACGCTAATGGGCCAGTATTTAACGATCCTGTTTCGTTTTTCACACTCTTTATAAAGTGACATTTTGTATTTAAGATAAAAGTGAATTATTGTACAGTTTATATAAGGGGGTAGAAAAAGAATATTACAGAAAATGCTTTGTTCTTTTGAATAAAAAAGTGTTTTGAAAAGGGCAGTTTGTTTCAAAATTCCGTAAACTTGCCACCAAAAAAAATTGTTGCACTAATATATCAATACATGTATTTCTGCAAGAGTTAGACAATGTTTATAATATAGTTATAGCAATTATTTAGCCTTGACTGTAAGAGTATGTACCGTGCGTTCAATTTATCTTGATAACATTTTGATTCGCTGTAACTTTTTTATTTTTAAAAATATCAAGGTAAACAAAAAAGCAAAATGTAGGGTTGGTTGCCAAGTTTTTTTCTAAGTTAAACATAAAACAAAACACTAACAATAAGCCACATATAAGCCTACTCTATATTTGTTTAAATGGAACACCCTGTATATATTACTACATTTTTGGACTCTCTAGAGAAATCTAAACACATTTCGTGTATAAAATCCCATACCTATCTTCAGCTGTTTACGAAATATTGACAGTTGAAAGTCGGGCATTTTGACATTTTGACAGGCTTTAAAATCTAAACCGCACGAGATCAAAGAAAATGGTTTGCACATTTTTCTATCTTAGGTTTTCATAAGCTATCGAATGACAGTGACTTTGAATTTAACCGGAGGTTTAAAAGTTCCGGTTAATTTTATCCGCGGGTTAAATTCAAAGTTACTGTCATTCGATAGGTCATGCAAACCTAAAATAGGAATGTGCAAACCGTTTTCTTTGCTCTCGCGCGGTTTAGGTTTTAAAGCCTGTCAAATTGCCCGACTTTCAACTGTCAATATTTCGTAAACACCTAAAGATAGGTATAGGATATTATACACGAAATGTGTTTAGATTTCTCTAGAGAGTCCAAAGATGTACAGGGTGTTCCATTTAAAAAAAAATATAGAATAGGCTTATATGTCAGAAAATTGTTAGTGTTTTGTTTTATATGTAACTTTGAAAAAAACTTGGCTACCAACCCTTCATTTTGCTTTTTTGTTTACCTTGATATCTTTAAAAACAAAAAAAATACAACGAATCAAAATGTTATCAAGACAAATTGACTGCACGGTACAAATAAATGAGAAATATAGTTTGTTACTTATTACATTTAAATTTGCTTTTAGAAACGACGTCTTAATATTGCCAAAAACAATAATTCGTTAAAACTTCTGAGATACCTAAAATCTAAATTATAGCTATTTGTAATGACGACATACTGGCGGCAAGAAACGTTTGTTCCCTAATATTTATTTTCCAATAAATTACTAGTGGCAAATGAACAGGAACATTCCTTTGTCATTAGGATAATGAGCCACCTAACAATTTCTCAACAAATAAATCATCTGATAATAAAAAACAAAATGTGATACAATTTCGTAATACCAAATACAATTAACTGTAAATTTATAAATTGTATTTGATAATACCTTCAACTTAGGTTAAAATTAAGGATATTTAGTAAAGGCACCATACGTTATTTGTTCGGTGGTAAGGGCTAGAAATCACCTGTTATTATCATAATTTTGCTATAAATACTAAGTATTTAAAAACGATAATAAAATTAACGCATTTTTATGTTTTTCAAAATAAAAAAATGCCTATTTTGATAGAAATGTTCACTTTTAAATTTTTACGAGGTTGGTTCAACCCCGTAGAACCATACAAAACCAGTGTTTTATCTTGCCCCTAATAAAATGTATATGTTTTACCGTTTCAAAGTACTCCTTTAGAAAAAAAATTGTGTGCGCTCAAGACCATACGATAAAAGTGAAAACTTCAACAAGCGGGGTCATCGTTGGTCAGAATTTCGATTCGAGCCTTCGTTGCAGAGGGCAAAAAACTGTTTTCCCCCCAAAATCCCCCCTTAAATTAAAGCCCCGGTCGTATGGTGTCAGGTGACCCCCATGGGGCGCACCTACCATAATTTCGACCCCGTACCTCTTCCCGTTCCCCCGAAATTAATTATTTAAGTTTCTCCTTCTCCCCCCTCCCCTAGCCAAACGGGGGGGGGGAGTACGGGATCCGGTTTACGTCCAGGGTCTTCTTTTTACCCCGGCTACATTCCCTGAAAATGTCGGCCCTCTACCTATACGGGAACATGCCAGTAGAAGGAGCATATATCCAAGCGTGACGCGTGAGGTTACATATCCGAGCGTGACGGCTCGGTCTCATTCAACCCTCCAAAAAAAAACACGCAAAACGCGCCTAAAGAAGTTTTCATTTCAAAAAGTATTCACTTTTGGGGGTTCGTTTTAACCCCTTACATTGGCAGATATTACAAAGCATGTTATTTGCATGCTAAAAACGAATATGTAGGTATATCAAAAACTACCGTTTTATACTGTGGTAGTAGGAGTAATCTGTGGTATAGCATTTAAAAATGCTATTACACACCGAAAATTAAAATAAAATTGACTTGTTTCACTGCTTTGTAAAATGCAGAGCAAATTTTAGAAAAGAAAATATTTTTAGGCGGTTTTAACCATCCGCTTAGAATTGAGTTTTGCAAAATCGGTTCTTATTTCATCCCTAAATTCTAAAAAGAATTTGAGTTTCCATCTTAGTGAAGCAATCATATTTAATATTGCTATTTTTTAATAATAATTTTATAGAAAAAGTAATGCAAAACAACACGAGCAAAAGTAGTTTAAAAACAAAAAAGCTTTTACTGTGTGTAATTTTTTCTTACCGCAATTAAGAATTCAGCGCTGACACAATTCCTCATTTTTTAACATTTTTTTCACACAATTGAAATAGCAATATACATTACCAGACATTGTTTTAAAATCGGTGAACGTAAGAGGAAGAATTCAATCACAATGCACTTGCAAAAAGAATATCTTTGAAATAACCAAATTTACCAAATAGTAATACTCCTTCCCCTCAATAATTGAAGATGGCGAGGTTCAAGGTTTACTTAAAAAAAAACAGGCGGTATTAAAAAGCCCTAGATTTATGACACCGAAAAGCGAAGCGGTCTATCAAAGAGAACGCGGCAGCCCTTTACGCTTTTTTAACTCATTACCGCCGCGCGACATCGCGTTGCCCTGATTTAAATCAAGCTCTGCTAAGTCCAACGTACATCGGCAACACCGCAAGGCGTCGTTGTATCGTCCTCATGGCAACAGAAATTGCACCATATCGAGAGATGCGGAATATTTAAAATAATAGTAAAATTAGGTTTAAAAGCCGCAGGTGCTGCGCTCTTAAGAACGGAACCTGAAGTACATTACCATTTCGGCTCGCTGGGCGTCTATTCCCTGTGAATTGTCTTTGGTCGTATTTTGACTGATTAACAGGTATCGAAAATATCTGGAGTTCAATTCTTACACATTTCCTGATTCTTTTTGTTCGCAGAACGAAGACTAATATTTGTTATATTTTTTAATTAAAATATTTGTTAAATAATAATATTTTTTGTCAATGGTCAAACCTACTTGAGTTAGTAAACGAATACCGTTAGCAGATATCATAAAGTCCGCGTGCATTCAATGATCACACTTCGAATTTCTTGAAGACCAAGCGGTTTATCGAGATCAAACAAGTAATACCTTTTTTCCTTAAAAATAACCAGTTTATTACATTTTTTATTCAAAATCGCGATAAAGTTTTAAAAACATCGATTCATCGTTGCCATCCCTAATTATCATTGCATTGAAACACTTCCACAGGTGGAAAATTATTTTTTTTTTCAAAATACAGCCCCAAAAATATCTCATACACTGTAAAAATCTGCAATCTTAATATGATTGACATTTAGTTATCGTCCTTATAATTTTTGCGATTTAGTTTTCTAAAGCATAGGTACTTGCTTTCTTTAATAGTTCGAATTTTGTGTGGACACAAGGGCAATCAATATTCATATTGAATGAATATTAATTATTATTGAGATTTTAAATATTATGTTGGTATTTTAGCAGTGAAATAATATATATTGTGGTAAAATAACGATCATTACAATTAGTGATCGGCCGATACCGATATAAATATCGGTGTATCGGTATCGTATCGGCATATCGGCAAATTTTGCCGATAATCGGTATCGGCAAAATTTTGCCGATAAATATCGGCATTTTTTAAATTAAAGCAATTTAATTTTATTCATTTTGAAATACAAATCTAGTATTATAATTTCTTGTAATAAAACAAAAAAACAATCAAATTACTTTTAAATAAATTTTTATTATTTTAAATAACACAGCATCAAGAATTTAACATTGCAAATAAAGTGCACTTATGTAATTCCTCTACAGTAAACAGGTAATAACAAAAATAAAAGTTTGATACATGTGATTATTCATGACGTAATGTAGTATAAACTACTAACTAGTAATCAAAATTTAACTTTTTCAAATTGCGATGCAAAAAGATCAGGATTTCAGCACGCTCAGGGATCAATCTATTTCTTCTAATACAATAAATGTCGCTAGCATCGGAGAAAATTTGCTCATTAAAGACACTTGCAGAAGGGGCAGATAAAAAAATATCTGCTTGATTTTTAAGTAAAGGCATATCCTTTTTATTCAAATGGAGATTCATTTCTGTCAATTACGGAAGTTGATAGGTACAAACTAATTTAATTCCTTTGCAGTTTTTTTAATTTGTTTCAATACCTTTACTTTTTTTTGATGGTTCACTTACAAAACTTTCTCATATGACTCCCAAAAAGAAGAATGCGGTGCTGGCGGATCTCTTTAATGTTTGCAAATTTGCCACTATTTAGATGTTTTACTTACCCTAGTATGTATGTATATTAAATACTATATTATTAATATCAAATAATTTTTATATCAATGTTTTAAAATTTCGTGCCGATACCGATATTTTATCGGTATCGGCAACTCAAATATCGGTATCGGCCGATTATCGGTATCGGCAAAAAAAGCATATCGGCCGATCACTAATTACAATTTAATAGCAACGGATCTACTGAAAAACTATCCCAAAATCCGATTTTTTTTTTAGTTTTGATTTATTTACTTATGTTTTCGGTTAGGTAAGGGATATCGAGATGCGGTTTTCACTGACGTATAACCTGTTTTAAAATTTAAGATGGCTATTACGTCCCCTAACGGTCATTTTGGAAACCTAAAAAGAATTTCCAACATTACACAATAATATTTTTAAATCCATTTATAAATTATTGCTAAACGAAATCAATATAAATATTATTAATTTATGTCCAGAACATATCGAAAAATTATTTAAAATTGTAACAAAAACAATGCTTTACAAATAAATGAAATGGGAGTGTCTGAAAAATTCAGTTGCAATATACGTAACACCAAAGATGCTCAAAATAAACCACATAGAAAAATTAGAATTTTATCAAACCAATGATTTTTTCTAAATTATTTTCATTATTATTTGCAAGCAGCGTGTGCGCTAAAATTTTGCTATTATTAAAATCAAGAAGTCTCCTGAAAAATTAAACTGATTATTTGATTTACTGTAAATTATAGAACAGTGAAAAAAAAATCGATACGTATTTTTTAATTTCCACTAAAGATGATTATTACGAGAGCTATGCCAGTTTTTAGTTTTGTATATATAGATATAATCGTTGACTGATTCTCAGCCAACTATATAATATACTAAGCATGGTGCGACGTAACAAATACATGGTGACGTCATAAGCATATTTCATGGTGTTGTATCTGCGTCATTTTTCGAACTATGAAAAAAATAAAAAACTTTTAATGAAACTTCCTCATTGTGGTATTCGCTTGACCACTAATTCCGACACGTTGACAACCACTAGGTACTCGATTAGTCGCCAAACAATGAAACCTTGGAATGGCCTCCAGAAAGAGCAGACTATTCTACGCGATTCTCGAATCGCACAGACGTCCCAGGCGACCACTGATAAATTTTAGGGATTTAGCTGGATAAAAAAGTCAAAACTGAAACATGCTTTACCATAAAGTAGTTTTCCTCCAAGTCCAAATAATGCTAAGAAATCCTCAGTTACTTACGCTATGCCCAGGTAAATCAATCATCAACGTAGTTGACTATGTTTATTTATAAAATTTGGTAAATCCTTTATACATAATATTATTTTTTATTACGCATGCATCATAATCAACGATTATCGCACGCTGCAGCGTGCTTAAATTAATGTTTATGATGCGCCTACTTTTTTAAATGTTACTATAGAAATATTTGATCATGTCAAATGTGACAGATTAATATATTCGTCAATATAGCCCTTAAGTTTAATATTTAAAACATTTTTGAGATTATGATGCATTCGTAATAAAAAATAGCGTATGATACACGTGTATAAGGGGCCTTTAAAGCCCTTGCGACTTACAAAACACTCCGCTGCGCGTCGTGTTTTGAAATATGTCGCGCGTGCTTTAAAGGCCCTCTTATACACTTATATCAT
>MU191386.1:24323-36038 GCA_016904865.1 Pissodes strobi
GCGTGCTTTAAAGGCCCTCTTATACACTTATATCATAATATACTATTACTAGTTTAGCTTTGTATTATTGCATTATTTTATATACACTATCACATTTCACGTGATGTCTCACGTTTCACTTTATATTTTAGGTATTAACCTTCTGCTTAATATTTATTTATTCTAATAAAAATGTAAGTTGTTTTACAATGCTATCATGTTTTATTTATTTGGCACAACTTTATCTCTCCATGCTTCTCAATTTCAATCTTAACAAATTATAACTTATAAAACATTTCTGCTTTCGAGCGACGGTAAGTGAGAAATAAGTATTGTAGTCAACCAAAAATTCGGCTGCCAGCAAAAACTTAAATAAAAAACAAATTCATATAAGTACATGCCAATTTATCTTATTAGAATTATATTTAGTTTACTTACACGGAATGTTCATTCTAATGGCATAATAATATATTAAATTATTCATTAAAATATAACATCTTTATAAGTAAATATCGTTAAAATCCTTGGTCTTATCATAATTTTATCGGTCAATGCGAAAACTCCATACGTGCAAAAACTATTTCTTGTGAACATCCGTTGGCCGTTGCCCGAGTATCTCAAAGCGCCACGCGACTGGATCTAATAAATGAATCAAGAATGGTATGAATTCCTTTCGCATTTCCAGGCATATGCCGCGAGGTCGCACCACCAATCAGTGGGTGAGACGTAAGGGTATCGAAAAGGAAGGTGTCACGTTTCTAGGCACGGCATTTGCGCGTCTTCCCCTATTATCAGTCAACGGTTAAACGGTATAAAAACGTATTGTATTTGGACTCTCGCTTGCCCAAGCGAGCGTCCAAAGCTCGATTTCGGCTCGTTTACTTTTGCTACTCGGTATGAGATGGCGCGCAATTCGACGGTAAAATCATGCATTATTGCCGGTTGTCTTAAAACAAATGTGAGTTTGGGGAATATTAATGATTTAATGCGTTTCATCATAAACCTAACTATGGTTAGGTTTATGGTTTTATAACGAAAACGTTTGAATTCGAAAATAAAATACATCTCTTTTACGTATGTAATAATTATTATGATCATATGAAACATTAATTATTTAAATACAAAGCCGATTTTTAAAAGACGTATAATAATAAGTATGTAAGTAAGTACGTAGGTACCCATTAAATTAATTTAGGCGAAATAGATATGGGATTATTTGAGTAAATTATTATGAAAATGGAACGATAGAAAATATCAAATACATCTTTACAATTTATGTATGAAGTACGATATACATGAATATGTAATAGTTGGTTGACACGAAATTGAATTGTAAGTATGTAGGTAAGTAGAATAATTCAATTAAAAAAAATCACTAAATAGACGAAAATGTATGACTTTTGTCTTATTGTCGACATCTCTATCAGATCTTCATTTATTCTTTCGTTGAATCCTAACTAAAGAAAAATTTTAATAATACCGCATTTCAAGGGAAAAATTTAATATTTTTACCTGAATTATGGGAATATAGATTATTCCCTGCATTTCTCTAAAAAATCATATCGTTTTTATAAAAATTGGATTTTTAGGTGGACTAAAAAATAAGCAATTTTTTAAATTCCACATTTCAAGAGAAAAATATTGAGGCATTCCAGATTACTCGTTAAATTCTCAGAATCTGTAACACAAAGTATAGGTATGAGTCCTGAGGTAAGCGGCGCATTGGAACAAGAGCGAAAACCCTGAAGTAAAAAAAACACGATTGCTCTAAAAAAGGAAAATAAACATTAAATTAAATCACACCCATCAATTTATTACATTTTACAATTAATATAATAAAAGAGCTTGTCCTGGGATTTAGCTGTGTTAATTTATTTTATGAAATACATAAAAAAGTTTCTTAGAATTACTTTTGTCAAGATCAATTTCCAGGTCTGGTATTATTTAATTTAGTTCATTTTTTTTTGTTTTTAGATCATGTAAATAAAAACTTATTTTTAGACAATTTTTTACTAAACTACTGGACATAATAATATGGATATTGTATTTTTTTTCAAACATTCATTACGTCATATGTTTTGAACGAAAAAAGATATCGAGAAGCGGTTTGAATTATGTTGTAAAAAATTTTATTGGGAAAGCGTTGCTTTATCGGAAATATTTTATTTTGGTAGGAACTGCATTATACAGGGGTTGGAATAAGACACTGCAACATTTTCGAAAATTCAATCGGACCGAGAATTTTTATGAGTGAATCGAACTTTTTGTTTTATGCATCAGTTTAATTGCCTAGTATATTAGAAAAAACAGGTTTGTCAGATTTTTGACATCTGTCATAATATTTCGAGATACACTTGTTTTTTTTTATTTTGGGCAATTTTTTTATTAAATGACTAAAGATTTTTAAACGACGAGGCAACTTATTTGGTTGCCTTGGTTACATTTTTATTGATGTCTTATTTTGTGTAGGAATTTATTACAGCAAAAAAAAATTTGTTGCTTTCCGAAACTTTGTGATATTCATACTCTTGCAAAACAACGAATAATTTTCTTCTTCTGGTGTAATAAATTTCTGCACAGAATGATTATTTTTTAGTTAAGTGCGTATTGGTGAACTTATTTCATGAAAAAAAGTTCGTATAAACATGGGTCTGGAAATGCATTGTTTTTTAGATACTGGGTGTTAAATTTTGTTATTAATATCTCCGCCACTGACCTATTATTCAGATATTTTTAGCCTTTTTTGGACACTAATTTAAGACCCGCGATGGCATATTTTCTTCAAATATTTTGTGGAGTTAAAAACAACTTGCTTATTGCAAGAGCCAGGAACATATAATAAAAAGGTATTTATTTTTTTCTCGAAAGCGAGGTCAGATAGGAACAAAATGATAGCAGCAAAAAAGTTGTATTTTTAGTTGCTTCATTTAATAAAAATTACAAAAAAAGTTAGTGGCGTACATTTCTCGAACAAAAATAATTGGAAAGATGCCCCCCGGGGCATAATAAATTAATAATTTAATTCTAGTTATGGCTAAAGTAGACTTTTATCACCAAAAATATACTTGCCAAATTTCAAAAAAGTTCTTTTATAAATATTTATAATATTTATAAAAAAAAACGTTTTTTTTAACACCCCATGTTTAGATGAACTTTTTTTCATGAAATTAGTTAAGGAATGCGCCCTTAAATTTAATAAGTGAAGAGTGAAAGCTGTGTGCATGTACGAAATATACTAAATAAAGCACTATTTGTATTCCCTGCATAAAATTTTAATCCAAAAGACCCTCTAAATTAGTGTAACAGAGCGCTTTCGGCCGGAGCCATCATCAGTTACCTGCATCCGAATCGGAAAACTCGGATTCAAAATTTAAAATATTTTTGCCCGAAAGTGAATTTATAGAGGGATCAACAACCGATGTATTATTAGTTTTTCTTTTGTTTTATAGTCAATTTTTAGTTGCTCGTCATTATCCTTTTCACAATTTGCATAACGAGGTTTTAGAAAATTCGTTACAAATTGGATCGAATAGCATTTTCGGAACATATCTACACTGGGATTTATATTCCATCCACCATGTTGCCTAATAGTCGAAAAGAAATTTTCCAGGAAGTCCTCATTTAATCTGTAAGTTAAAAGAATAACCGATTTTTTTTTGGATTTCTCCGATTGAAATAAGGCACGTATTGCATTGATGGTTTGAATCATACCATCAAAACAAGACGGCCTTTCTGCCTTCGAGTTTTTTAATTTTGAAAAATATCTAAGCCTTTTTTAAAAGTTTGGAGTATTATGGGATTTTTGTCTGACAAAGCACAACCGTAAGGATTTATTGAATAGACCCGTTTACTATTTAAAGAATCAAATAAATGATTCATATCTTCCAAAAAATTAGCAGTATGAATTCCATCCGCATGGATTTGCCCGTTTTTGACACATGTTTTTACCGCTGCGGCAACAGTATGGGACAGAACCTGTAAGGCTAATCTAAAGGACATTTTTTCGAAACCATTTGGGTTAATATGTTTCTGAGAAAGCTTTGGCATGGATCTATTGCAAACAGCCTTTTAATATGATTAAAACTTATAATGTTCTCGAACAAGGTAAAATTATCCTGTAGCAAGTTATAACGGAAATTTTTTGAATAAATGAGGTACATCAAATAACTCAAAAATGTTGTGTTTCTGATAAAGGAAAAATGGCGTTTCAGTACTTATTCCTGACAAACTAAAAGTGTTCCTATTGTTTGAATCCTGATCACAAACGATTGCCTTTGGAAGAAATACAACAGCATTTAAATTATCGAGGGCGTACAAAATTGAAGATTTAAAGTTTTCGCCTTTTACCGAGGTCCCGGAAACAAAATATGCCAAAGGCAATTTCCATTTGTGATACAGGCCTCGAATGGAAAAAACTAAAACTTGTTTAGCATGTTTCGGAAGACGTCCTAAAGGACCAAGATCCTCGGAACCCTCAATAATTTCTATTTTTTTTGGAATAAGGCAAAAGCCAAACTACATTTCCGTTCTTCACTAGACATGGTAGAATATTTTTTTTTTGAAGGTGATTTAAGATAGTTTTGTCGATTCCCGTTTTAAAGATGCATTCTCCAATCCAACCTCTTATACTAGAAACACTGGGGAGAATTAAACCTTGCCGCTTTAAAAAGCAGTAAGCTGAGGGAGATTTATAATAAAAGGAAATCTTTCTCCGGCTCTGCAAACTAAATGATTTTTATTTTAAGATAAAGGTGCGTAACATTTTTTTTCTTCAAAAATATTCAATGCAAAACTGGTACGGACGCCACTGGAAAAAAAAACTGTCTGTACAACAGAAAATACATCTTGATGCCTAAAAGACGTGCACCCAATTTCATAAAGTTATCTGCAATAGTATCGCACTTATTATATAAAAAAGCGTTTTTTTCTAAAAACTTTACCTCCCTTTGATGTATCTAAAAGTTAAGTTGTTTAGGGCATATATTCATAAGAAGTTTTTTTCTTAAGATGTGTTCAATAATCAACCTTTTAAATATTAACAAGTCATTAAGGAACACCCTGTATAGTAATGGGTAGTGGCGGCTCGTAGGTATACAGTGTGAGTCTCTAACTTTGGAATAAATTGAGTAAATCAGAGATATTTTGTTTCGATAGCTAAACTATGCTAGCACACGTCGATTACTATGTGCCGAACCGCAACTATATTATGCCCTTTAAAAGAATAATAAAAAATGGCTTTCATTTAAAAAATAGTCGATGACGTCATATCTCAAATTTGAGACATCCGTATGAAACGGGTGTCTCAAATTTAGGTATTATGCTCCCTATTATAGGTTTCGATAAAGTTCTTGATTAATCCCCAGTTTTATACCTTCAGATTAACGACAAGGTTCCAGTTAAAACGACATTTTTACACACAAAATCTAAAGTTTAGATTAGAAACAAGATAAAACAACATCGCGCCTTCACTTAAAAGAATTGGGGCCATTTAAAATTTTGTTAAAAATACACCAACTTATGTTACACCCTCTATATCTTATGTTATCACACTCTACCCAGATAGGTACGGAAAAACGTACCACCAACTAAAATGACTCCAATGGCAAAAATTACTTTTGAAAATTACTTATAATTTAGGGTGTTCGCCTTCATCTGATCGGTAGGTTAGTTATTTTACCAACATTGAAAGTTTTATTCTTTCCACTATTTAAAATCCATCTTTTGCAAAGTTCGTCTTTCTTTAGGGGAATTCGAAATAATTTAATCCCGTGATTTCTTCGATTATTATTGCAGTTATAGTAACAACAGGTGATGCTTGACATGTTGAAAATAATAGTAGTATCAAAATATTATAGTCAAAAAAAGGAGAATAATAATTAATGTATGAATTGTGAGAGCTCCGCAAACACTTGATCCTGCCATAAACCTAACTAGCTGCTGCAATTGCCACAGAATGGGCTATTCTGTGCAATTGCGATTATTTGGAAAATTTAAGCCCGCTTGACATGGAGCAATATACCTTGCAATTGCATGCAACTGGCAAGAAAGATTGCCAGGGGCATGCGCAGTTAAAACCCAGCTGACCAATTTTTGCAAGAGAAGTTGCATCAAATTTTATCGGTCCCGGGCAATTTTTGTTGCGTGCAAGTTGCAATTCTAGGGATAAATCTGGTTATTTTTGTGTCACCAACCCACTAAATGTCAAATGTCAATGAGAACTGGTGATAGTTTGACGTTAATTGACGACTCTCTCTCTTTCGATTTTGAATCAAAATCATTTTCATTTTGATATTTTGTGTATTTGTGCTTGAAAATTATGGATAAAGTGGCTTGTGGAAAGTAAGTTGAATATTTTTATATTAATGTGTCAAGGGGGTAACGAACTCTGGTCAAGTACATTGGTCAATTATTTTACTTTGTTTTAAAGCATAAATTCATACAAACGTCGTAGCTCGTCACAAATAGTTTTTCGCATGATAAATCTGGTTGTCTCTACAAATTTTGCCACCTTTTTCCGATGCTTCCAAAGGTTTTTTTACAAACGAAACGTGTACGCTTTAATTTGCAGGTGAAGAAAGTGGATTAAAATGTTTGGAAATATCTAAAATAAGTAGTAAAATGTATGAAGAGATTACCTATTATTGAGGATATTTAAAAGATATAAAAAAACAATGCTTCAGTGCATGATTCTTTTTTTAGGAGTGGATATGATTGGCCTAGAGCTGCCACGGCATTTTTAATTCAGCTCTATGAACAACAAAATGTCTTTATCAAATAAGTTCTTTGGATTACTCGAACAGAAATCTAAGGCAGATGGCTTTACAGGAAATATTGCTCGAGTTTAACAAAAAACATCTGACCCAATTAACATTGGAGGAAATAAAAAAAAAATCATGGACTGCGGACTCAATATCTGGCCGAAATGAATAAAATTAAAAAGAGTGAAACATCTGGAACATCTACAGATCATATTTATGTACCAAAATTATGGTGTTTCGATGACTTGAATTTCCTACAACAAAGTTCTACAGTGGTAGGTAGAGGTCAGTCGAACCTGTCTACCAAGAACCTTCAGAAACCCTCAACGCAGAATAATGAACAAACTGAGGTGCTTTTTTATTGTTCTTATCTATTTTTCGTTATTTACTAATATTAAGAAAGTCTATTTTTTTTTGACGTATATGAATTGATCTTCTCTTTTTTTTGTAGGAGTTGGAATCAGAAGTTCTATTTGATGGGTATGTAAATGAATTGTGTGAGACAGATTTCGACATTTTATCTCCACGTAGCATTCCATCACATGATGAGTCCAGGACCCCATCCCGGCAGGGGTCAAGAGATCAATCTTGGGAAAAATCTTGAGGTCCATCCCGGGAGAGATCTAACCCTTCACCGAAAACGGTGAAAAGAAAAAGAACTTCCAAAAATGAGACAGAAAAAGAAAAAAAATGAAAAAAACTTGAAAAGCCTCCTCGACAGTGCAGTTACCACACTCCAGACTGTCAACACGCCTGAGGTGCAAATGCAGCCTCGCAGACATGGCTTGTTTGGAGAGTAAGTAAATTTATTGGTGTAATTTTCTCATTTTTCTAAATATTGAACACAAAAATATGTTGATTTTCAATAGGTATTTTGTTGCATCTAGTGATATCATGCTTGAATTATTTTTTGTGCCACGAGCCACGACAATTTTATCTGTTTGGTTTTTAGTCATTATTCTTATGGTAAAGTTTGTCTCAATTTGTTCAAAAACCATTGAAGAAAAAGGTTACATATTAAGGTATAAATGCCTATTCAAAATCAAGATGCAAAGGTCTTTCTAAATTTTAAAACATATATAAGAAAGTTGTTGTCAAAACTTTACAGTTAAAACTTTTTCTGGCTCACAAAATAACAGTTATTACACATACTGTGTAGAAAGAAAAACTGTATACATGTATTACTTTCAGATTTATTGCTGCAGAAATGGAGTCACTGGAGGATGCTGAGATCATTGATAACTTTAAACAAAAAATATTGAATGCTTTATATGAAGCTAAACGTGAACAACGTAATCTAAAAAAAAATATGCCTGAATAAAAAATGCTTTAAATCCTTACTTAATTAAGTATAGGTGGATATTTGGATTTTGTGTTTTTTTGATATTTTAAGTTTTCTTTTTTATTATAGATTGTAAGTATGCTAGATAAGGTCCTAGTTTAGTTTTTGTTTATATATATAAATAGTCAAGTTTCTATTTAGATATTTCAGAAAATATTTTAAGTTTGTTTTTTTTTAATAAAATGGAGCCTTTAATTGTTTGATTTTATTTTCCCAAAAAATCTACAAAAGTTTTACAAAAGTCTATTCTGGCCACACAGATATATTGCAATATAGAGAACAAGATGTTTTCTTACTTGAACTATGTAACTATATAAAAGTAAAATGTAAAACCTTATAATATATTATACATAATTTAGAATATTGCTAAAGCATTTTTCTTTAAAACTAATAAAAAATAATTGAAAACTAGTTCAAAATAATCTGTTTATAGAAAGACAAATTCAAACAACATTGTCTTGCCAAGGTACTCTACCATATCCATTGAAATACTCCTTAAATTCTTCTCTGATGTTCAAAGCTTCATTTCTAGGTCTGCCATAATTTTGATGACTCAGTCCATAAATAAATCGACAATTGGGATCAATTTCATCAGGATGCTTGGACAAGGAAGCATGGCCAGTCTCTTGATTCAGAAATTTGTGTAGTGCACAACAAGCTTGTGAAATAATTCTTGCTTTCTCTGGGTTCAAGGGTATTATATTTAAGAGAACTCTAAAACCATTTGCAAGTATTCCAAAAGAATTCTCAACCACTCTCCGAGCCCGACTTAATCTGTAGTTAAAAATTCTTTGTTCTCTTGTCATATTTCGTAAAGGATATGGTTTCAGGATCTGATTTGATAAAGCAAAAGCTGCATCTGCTACTATGACATGAGGCACTGGCTCAGATCTCCCAGGTAATGGTTTGTTTTCAGGAATATTTAGAGAATTTATTTGAATGCCTTTAGCAAGATCACTTTCCCAAAACACACGGCCATCTGACAATCGTCCATTCATGCCCACATTTACATATGTGAAGTTATAGTTTGCATCAACAAGTGCTAATAGAATAATACTGTGTTGTTTTTTATAGTTGAAATAAGCTGATCCTTGATCTGTAGGTGCCTTAATGATAATGTGTTTTCCATCTAGTGCACCAATAACATTTGGGGCATTCCACAAAGTTTAAAATTCTTTTGAAATCTCTACCCACTCTGCTGCGGTTGCCGGGACCTGAAACAGAAAAGTTTAAATTAAAAAGTATCTATCTGGGCAAAAATCCATACACTTGCTGACATATGTCTCTTTCTACATACATATGTATAAATTTTGTAGTTGTAATACCTTTAAGTACTTTCCCTTCAGTTCATCATAAATTGCTTCACATACAACAGCAATGAAACGTGATATGGTACTCTCTGCAATTCGGTAATTGTACTGTAGACTTCGAAAGCTTTCACCAGTAGCTAAATACCTTAATGTGACTATGAGCTTCTGCTGAGCTGTTATTACATCTCGGACTAAAGAAGTTTTTGTAATTTTATGCTTTATTTTTGCCAGAAGTTTTTTAAAAGTTGCTTCATCCATTCTTAAAAATTTTTTATATGCTTCCTGGTCCAATTCTTTAATCAAACATATATTTCCCTTTTTTCTATCCAACCAAGGCCTGGCCCACCAGCTCCTTTGTGCTCTTTCTCTTGTCTGTCCATTAGATTCCAACAGCAATGCAGCGACTACAACTATGATGCTGAGTGACGCACTGATCACTTTTTTCTTATGAAACTCATTTAATTTTGCAATTTTCATGTTTTTTAAAACCACAAAAACAAATAAAATAAAAACATCAATTGAGGTTAGAAAATTTGTTTACATTTAGTTGCAGTTGTTTCTTTTTTCTATTGACAGACATGTCGCAATTGAAAGAGAATTGCACCATGTCAAGTAACCTACAAGTTTATCGCATGCAATACTTTGACCTTGCCATAACTTGCGCAATTAACTTGCAAGTTGTATTGCTCCATGTCAAGCGGGCCTTAGCTACGCGCGCCGTGCAGAGCGCCGCGCTGTTTTTGCTGGAGGAACGAGCAAGCACGTAGGTCTTACCTTAATTCATATGCATCGCGCCGAACAGGCCGCAGTTTTCCGCGAAACAGTTTTTTGATGAATATTCGCAAGATGAAAGAGAGCGTTTTTATACGTTTTTACGAAATAAGGGTGATAATTGTATTGTTGAATCTTAGTTATTTCAAGTTTTAAGTGTTCCGGGTCCGGGGTCAGATTTGATAGGTATCTACCTGGGTACCTATACATTCTTTTAGGAATTGATATATTGTAGTGTAGTCGTAGCATAAACCTAACTACTCCGAATAATTAGGTTTATGGTAGTAGATATAAAATCGTTAATAATTTTACACTCATCATCAGTATAATAAGTATATTATAGGACATGTTATGTTAGGTTCCTATAATAGGTAGGTACGCCTAACTAACAAAAAAAGTACGTTTATACCTATTATCATACCTATATAGGTACGTACTAACAATAATAACAATACCTAGGTAATTACTAATTGTTACTAAAAAGTAAAAAACCACAAACTGTAAATAAAAAAAACTCCGATCCTGCAACATTTAAAATCATAGGTAAATAACTAAAATAAAATAAAAGCCTCTTTTTATATTTAATTATTATACATAATCTATTTTAAGTACATTTAAATTTGGCAACAGCGCGAGCGACCCGAGTTCTGAAAGGCGTTTGGCCGTTGTTTGGCAAGCGACGAAATACGATAAAATTTAATTCGTAATAATGGTGGCGCCATCTCTCGATACAATTGTAGCATTTTTCTATAGCCTATGCCCACTGAGCGTCTATTCGGAGTAGTTAGGTTTATGGTGCAACTCGTAGGAAAAACACATTCCTGGACTTCTGTGTTGTTGGCCTCGGCTGCGCCTCGTCCAGCAATTTCCACAATCGTCCAGGAATGTTTTGCTTTTCCTTCTAGTTACACAATATACTGTTTTACAAAATTCCATTTGTTGTTATACAGAAAATTTATCAAAAATAGGTATCACTTAATATTTTTTTTGTGTTTTCTATTTGATTCAAGATTTGTATTATAAATGTTTATATATTATAATCTGCACGGTATACTTTAAAGCGGAAAATATTTTGACATCTCTATTTTCTAATAATAGTATATTGTGTAACTAGGAGGAAAAGCAAAACATTCCTGGACGACTGTGGTAGTTTGGGTTAGTCCAGGAATGTGCTTTTCCTACGAGTTGCACATACTATTTTTTATCCGATCGAAATTAATTAGAATACGTACTTATATAAATAGAGCCAAATATTACTGTAAATAAAAACGTGTTTTAAATTTAAACTCAACATAATATCAAGTTTTGAATCGAGCGAGCTTGAAGTTTATTACGTAGCTACGGAAACTACAGCTAAATGTTACTTTTGATAGACGTCAGGTCTGATAAACAAGGCGTTTGAATATGACAGAAATGTTACATTCCCGGCCTAGGACGGGAATGTTATATTCCCGGACTGTTATTTTCTATTCTTGTACAGTTATTGCATGTTGCCAAGCAACGAATACAATATACTGGAATCATGACTTTTGCGGTGAGAAAACACATCGGAAAG
>JAEQML010055423.1:0-36033 GCA_016904865.1 Pissodes strobi
TTATTATTATTATTATTATTATTATTATTATTATTATTATTATTATTGTTCCATTTTCACAGGTTTCTTCTTTCCTGGTATGAGAGCCACATCACATCGGTCTATGACAAGATGTCTTGCTCGGTGATAGTATGAAAGACACTTAACTTTCGCCTAAAACCCTCCTGACGATGCTGCATGTGTCCAGGATGACAGACTTTTGCATGGGTATGTACAGTTCCCAATCTATGCCGACTTGACTTAAACTCTTCTTTATTGTTTTAGGTATTTCACCTGTTGCCCCAATGACAATAGGGGCGATAACCACAGTTTCCATATTCCACATCTGGAGGAACTCATCACTTAAAGGTAAGTATTTATTAATTTTTTCAGAGTAGGTTTTCTCGATATTAGCTGGTAGAGGTACGGCAAAATCGACTATGAGTTTTTCTCTCACCTTTGAAAGAAAGCACTAGGTCAGGGATGTTGTTAGTTATTGTTCTGTCTGTTATTATTTTTCTGTTCCAGTATAGCCTGATGTGTTCATTTTCGCACACAGGAGGGGGTTCATATTGGTAGTAGGGAACACGTTCAGTTAGCCCCATGTATTTCTCCCGTAGGCTTTGGTGAATAATTTTTCCGACCCTGTTGTGCCTGTCCAAGTAGGATTTGGTGCTAAAACTGAGCATCCGGAAACTATGTGGTTCAGGTATTCATCCTTTTGGTTGCACATTCGGCATTTGACACTTTCATGTTGTTCACCCAGGATATTCCTTTTGTAGACTTTGGTTGCAATGACCTGGTCTTGAATGGCAGCGATAAAGCCTTCAAATACAAATACAAATACAAATATTTATTCAAGTTAACAAATTACAATAAATCTTTACTCACGTCAAAAATAAAATACATACATCATGTCACGTCACTTACTTACGTACTAATAAGATAATGATTACTATAGTCAAAGGAACTGCTGATATTGACATTGAACATATAAATATACAATACAAAAAAGAAGAAACATATCAATTATTAAGTACCAACAAACAATTATCCTAATTAAAAAAGAAGACAATTTCCACAAACAATCGGCCTTTACGCAGATAAGCTATGGAAGCACCCATGTATATGGGTTCGCTTTCGAGGATGGCTCAGTATTTGCAATGAAGTGGTTTACTTCTCCATTGCTGCAGTTGTTCTTCTGGCGTTAAAATATCTGCAGTGGGATCATAGTCTCTATCAGCAAGTCTCAGGGGTGTAGCTCTCTTATCTGCTATTACCACAGATCGGTGTAATTCACTGGTACTAGCTTTAGTGTGAAAGTATTTTCTTAGATTTGCAAGCTGCTTATGGTGCCTTTCAATCAGGTCAGGAATTCCCCTGCCACCTAACTTTCGAGGTAGATGGAATTCCTCTAAGGAGGAGCGCGGGTGATGGGCTCTGTATTTTCTAAATTCCTTCCTTGTTTTAATATTCATACCATTAAGTTCCGTCTTGGTCCATTAGATGACGCCAAAACTGTAAGTGATTGCAGAGGTAGTGTAGGTGTTAACTGCTTTTGCCATATTTCTTTCAGATAGTTTGGATCTCAGGATACAGCGCAGTCTTTTAAGATAAGTGTCGGTTACTGCTTCTTTTGCTGCTCTGTGATCGATGCCTCTGGCTTGCAGGTATCCTAGGTATTTATACCCCTCTCTCTCTTCCATTCCAACTATTGTCCCCTGATCCTCATTAACCTCGTACTCGTCATGATGCACCCACTTGCCGTTCTCCATTCCGCTCATCTTGCATTTATTAAGTCCGCACTGCATTTGGATGTCCGTACTGAAACGCGCGACGCACGAGAGTTGGTAATGCAAATGCTTTTTTGTTTTTGCACATAACTTTAGGTCATCCATGTACCACAAGTGCTTATTTGCCTGTCTGACTGCGGCAGTGCGTAGCCTTTTCCCTGACTGTTTAGCAGTGATGTCAAGGGTGGCAGGGCTAGACAAACCCACATAGGGCTCAGTGCATCTCCTTGAAATATCCCTCGCTTTATGCTGACAGTTCCTGCGTCAAGTATCCCGTTGTGTGTATTGATCATTAAATTTGTCTTCCACATTGACATTGTATGGTTCAGGAATTCAGATATATGGTCTTCTATCTTATAGAGTTGCAGGATCTCTGAGAGCCAGGAATGAGGGACGCTATCAAATGCTTTTTGGTAGTCTATATAGGCTGTGTGTAAAGAACCTCTTTTGCGTTTAGCGTTGGACATAATGACTGAATCTATTACCAGTTGTTCCTTGCATCCTCTAGAATCTTTACGGCATCCCTTTTGCTCCTCATCTAGCCACTTGTTGACTTCAAGATGGTTGTAGACCTTTTCGGTTAGGATAGATGTCAAAATTTTGTATATGGTGGGGAGGCATGTGATTGGTCTCTATTTAGCTGGGTTGTCGGAGGGCTTCTTCGTTTTCGGCAGCAGATACGTAACACCATTCGTCATAAATGAGGTCATCTGTTCTGGGTGAGCAAGCAGGTAAGTAAAGCACTATGCTAGGTGTTGGTGTGTTGATTTGAATTGCTTGTATCAAAAGTTTTGTATCCTATCTTGCCCTGGGGCTTTCCAATTTGAACTCTTATTCACGGATTTTGTTACTTGGTTTTTTGTTATTTCCCACTCGAGCATAGTACGCAGTTTAGCTGTAGCCTTTTTTTCGTCAAATAGCCAATTTTTTTTTGTTTGTGACTTACGGGGTTGCTCCAGATGGATTTTCAAAACTTCTTAGTGGCATCCGGGGTTGGGAGTTTAGTTTCCGCAGCCCGATCCTCGTTGAGGTCTGAAGGCCCTACGTTTTTGTAAAAGGCTCGCTCGCTCCTGACAAACTGGTTGTTTTGTTGTCGTCTAGCATTACTTTCCTTAAACCTTTTAAGTCTCCTTGCCATAGCTGATAGCTTTTGTTTTTTATGGCAGTGGCATACACTAAAGGGAGATCCTATGGCGCTCGACGAGCGATGTTGATTAACACGGTTCTTGAGGAGTTGTAGGTTGTAATTAGTGGGAAACAGATGTCCTGGAAGTGAGTTCCACAGTGATGCAGTGCGCCAGACAAAGGAGTTCTTGTAAAGCGATGTTCTAGGTGTTTCTAGTTGTACGACGAACTGGTGCGCTCCTGCCGTCTGTCGTGACTGTGTGACAGGAGTTGCCAGGGGCGGAACATCTGCCGTGAAAGTATCTGGAAAACAGAGACATCTCCGCCACATGTGTGCGGTGTTCCAGACTATCCAGATTCCGGGTCAACTCCGGGTCGCCGACGAGACGCACAGCTCTCTTCTGAATGGAATCCAGCAGCTTTAGGGTGTTATTTGGTGCGGCACCCCAGATATGTGAGCAATATTCTAAGCACGGTCTTATTTGCGCTTTGTACAGCAAGAGCAACTGCTGCGGTGTATAGAGTTTTTTGTTGCGAAATAGCGCACCAAGCTTCTGGGAAGCTGCTTTTGCGATGTTAGCAATATGGTCATGCCATGACATATTGCTGTTGACCGAGACACCCAGCAGTCCGATTGACGAGGATGAAGGAATGGTCGATCCTGCCATAATGATGTCAGCTCCCGCTGTATTGGCCCTCTTGGTAAACGTTGCTGCTTGGGTCTTTGCTGCATTGAATTGGACCAAATTTCGGTCGCTCCAAGTTTGAACTTTCTCCAGGTCTTGATTAATAGTTGTAATCTGCTCCTGTCTGCGGTGGTGAGTCTCAGTCGCTGGTAAGGGTTTTTCTGATCAAAAGTGGGAGACAAGGGTACTGTCATCTGCAAAACTGTAAACAGGATTATTCGTTTCGATCAGCAGGTCATTAATATAGATGAGGAACAGAGTTGGTGAAAGTATTGCGCCCTGAGGCACGCCCGCGTTCATGGTGAATGTGTCCGAGATGTGTCCATCGTCTGAAACGTGTAGGGATCGTTTCTTAAGGAAACTGGCCAGCCAGCAGAGGTAGTCCGAAGGACGGCAGTTTGTTGAGCAGTCCGTCATGCCACACTCTGTCGAATGCCTTTGAAATATCCGACGCAATCGCTCGAGACTCTCCGAAGCTTTCAATTGCCCTACTCCATATATGAGTGACATAGGCCAATATAACTCCTGTTGACCTCTCTTTGCGAAAGCCGTATTGGTTATCGCTGCTTATTCTGTTGTTCTCGAGGTACTTGAGTAGTTGCTGGTTGACTACACGTTCCATGACTTTGGAGATTATTGGAAGCAAGGCAATTGGGCGATAGTTTGAGGGCGTGGTTTTCTTGCTTTGTTTTGGAACGGGTTGCAAATCCCTTTTCCGTAAGAAAGAGAAAAAAGCCTGGAAAAAACGGGTGTTAGTTCGTTGGCGCAGTTCTCTAGCATGATGGCAGGTATTCCGTCAGGTCCTGATGCCTTTTGCGTATCTAGTTCTTTAAGGATTTTGCTAATATCACGGTGATGAAACTTGACTTCTGCCATGGTAGTGTTGATGTTCGATATGGTGGGGAGAGTCGTGCCTTGGGGTACGTCTAAGGTAGAATGCGATGAAAACATTTTAGCGAGCATATTTGCTTTTTCCTTGGCAGTAGTCGCCGTGATGCCACGTTCGTCCGTCAAAGGTGGGAGAGACGTATTTGTAAAGTTGTTACTTGCTGCCTTTGCTACCGACCAGAAATTCCTGGAACCACTGGGACATTGCAAAAGTTTATTCCTGATCCTTTGATTGTATTTGTCTTTAGTTTCGTCGATCACACGTTTGCATTCGTTTTTCGCTTCGACAAAATAATTGCGATTTTCAGCGGTCTGATTTTGCTGCCAGTACTTGTAGGCTTGCTGTTTCCTACCTACAGCTCCTTCGCATATTCTGTCGAACCATGGCTTTTCTTTAGATGGTAACTTGATGGAATTTGGGGTGTATGCTTCCATTCCTGAGGAGATTACTTGCGTGATCTCTTCGCAGCAGACTGACGAGTCGTCAGTGCCAGGAACAGAGTTGGTGAAAGTATTGCGCCCTGAGGCACGCCCGCGGTCATGATGAGTGTGTCCGAGATGTGTCCATCGTCTGAAACGTGTAGGGATCGGTTCTTAAGGAAACTGGCCAGCCAGCAGAGGTAGTCCGAAGGACGGCAGTTTGTTGAGCAGTCCGTCATGCCACACTCTGTCGAATGCCTTTGAAATAGTGTAGTGTAGTGAAAAGTGCCAGACGTCGAGCCAAGGAAAGTCTAGATAGAACTTCCTTAGATCGTCCCAGTTTGCAGAATTGTAATGCCAGATTTTGAGAGGCAATGGTGGGTTCTTCTGTATGAGTGGCAATTCACACACCGTTGTAATAAGTTTGTGGTCAGAAGTACCTAATGGCGGACCAACTGTAGTTTTGTACTGGTCAGGATTGGTGGTTAGAAAGAGGATTTTGCGCGATACGGCGAATTCGCCCCTCTCTGAGATTCGAGTTGGTTCGTCTACAAGTTGAGTAAGCCCGCAGCTGATGGCAAATGCTTCAGCTTCTCTACCTTCGTTGTCGGTCTTGTTGTGATGTTCAGTTTGTGTTGTGGGCATTGAAGTCTCCCAGAACGATCATTTCTGAACTGGGGTGATCGACCTGTATTGAGTCAAAAGTGGTAGCTAGTGTTGAGAAAAAGCTTTGGTAGACAACATATAAACTTGGTTAATGCCTTGGCGGTGAACTTGAGCCACATGACGTCAAGGTTGTTCGGTTCGAGTGTTTCCTCGCGGTGACATGAAAGGTCGCTTCGTACAAAAAGGCATATTCCGAACTTATGTCTAAATCGGGTATGTAAGTCGTAAGGGCTAGAGTATGTGGTCTATTTGCTTGTCGATGTTGGTGTACCGAATTTATGTTTGTATTTAGGCCTCTTATGTTGCAGAAATCTATTCTAAATTGGTTCGGTACCTTTGCGGAATTAAGGGCTCCCAGGGCCACCCAGCGCCCGGAGATCCGAATGGCCGAGGAGTTTACTTCCGGAATATTTTGATCCTGGAAGCATTATCATGTCAATATATTCCTACTGTGGAAGCCGGGAACACCAGCGCGGAAGCGGAACGTGATTTGGGAAAACCACTTAGCGCCTCCCAGGTCTGGTGGGGTGGTCTTTCACCGGACGATGCGAGTAGGCGTATGCATCTACCACCTGAGGCCGCTTCCACTGGAAGCATCGGCCTCAGACTCATTGCTCTGGTGGTCCCTAGTCTGACAGGGGTAAAAATGGGGTTTGTTGGATCACTCCCAAGTAATCAGCTCCAGACTTTGTACTTCGGTGTTCTCCAGCCTGGGGGAGGACAATGGGATTTGATGGGCCATATCCCATGGCTACTCGGAATGGCGGGGGCGTCACTCCCCGTAATCAAACTGCTCTCACCAGTTTGACGTTCCTGCCAGCTACTACAATGCAGCCCCTCTTGTCACAAACTGTCATTGATCGGCTCCAGACTTTGTACTTCGGTGTTCTCCAGTCTGGGGGAGGACGATAGGATTTGATGGGCCATATCCCATGGCAACTTGAGAAGGTCTAGTACCTCTATTGTGGTGGGGTTGTCATTTGTCATTTCCCGTTTACTTAAGACGTTGGCAGCCTCAGCAACTTTCCTACTGCAGCTTATCTTCTGGCTCTGGGTTAGTATTCCAATATCACGCCTGATACCATCTATTTTATTTGTAAGGCGGCGCTGCCACGGTGGCATAGTTGGGGTGCTGTTTTCCTTCTTGTCTCGCTCATTTCCTGTTTGTTGAGGGTTAATGTTGTTAAGGCGCCAGTATAAACAAAGCTCTGGAGCTCTTCTATTGTCTCAGGTGTAATTCTGTTCTCTATAACTTTGTTTACTTTGTTATTGATGTTCTTCGTACCTGTCTTAAAAATAGCTTTAGTTAATCTAGGTTGTGCTGACGGGTCTAGTCGATTGTGTGTCATACGGGTTTTCACGAATTCCAGCTCTTTTGGACTTGGTGTAGTGTCTTCTTCTGGCATTTGTGTCGCTTCGGTCTGTGGGTTTTTATCAAATACATTTAAATTCAACTCGCCCGCCACTTCTTTCTTTATTTGTTGAATGGTTCCAGCTGAGAGGCGGTTATTTATAAATATTGATCTTCGCTGGTCTAGAATATTCTGTATTGTTTTATGTCGTAGTGTTGGGAATTTTTCCAATACGAGCCTGTGAAGTTCTTTACTGTATGAATTTTATATTATTATTATTATTATTATTATTATTATTATTATTATTATAATTATTATTATTATTATTATTATTATTATTATTATTATTTCTATTATTATTATTATTATTTCTTCGGTATCACATAGCTTTTTCTATGGGGCTATGGTTTGGCTTTCTGACGAAGTAACCGGGTACACACCGTGTACCTAAGGTTACTCTTTCTTCAATGTTGGTCTTGTGCTTGCTGCTGGTTTCCTATAGTACTTTCTGTACTATATGAGCGGTACTCAGTTCAACCGTTTTCTGAAGTGATGCGTAACATTTTTATTTTTCATAATATTTTTTCTCTCACCAAAATTCAAATCTAAATCGTTTACGCAAAAACTAAAAATGGGAATTTGTGGGTCGTTTATAGATTTCGATTCTTAAATTAAATCTGGATATTGAAATATTGCGAAATTTGAGACCGACAATTTTCAAGTTTGGAAACGAATTTTTTAGCACGTAATATAAATTTGATTGTCTTGAGTAGGAATGCTTTAAAAAGTACTGAAAAGTCTTTATTAATATTTTAGAGGGATATTAAATGGACCCCGTTATGCATCACTTGACCAACCGCCAAATCAATCGTTTTGAGAAAACTGGCTTTAACTTTCATGCTTCTTTAAAAATCAAATATTGATCCATTTAAACTTTTTTTTTCGCATGAAAGTTTAGTATATTGAATAAAATTTGAGTTTAAAAAACTATTGCAAAGTAACGCATTTTGATGTATTTTATGGACAAAAAAGGCGCTTGGTCATTCACCGTTTTTCGCGGTTGCTTGTGTTTGCCGTATTGCATTATTCGACTATCAACCAAATTCGGCAGTTGGTCATGTTTTGCTAAACTACTAAGTGGCAATATTGGTACGAAGTAATAATAATTTATTTTTATGCCTTAATATTTTTTAAAATATGTGTTTATTTTTGAAGAACAGGGTACGTGACAAAAAAAATTCTGTATGTGCAAAAGTAAAATATTTATTTAAACCGAAATTAATATTGAATAGCAGACTTAACTAGGTATTAAAATATTTTTTTCAGCCTTCCATGTCTTCTTCTCATAGTCAAAATCGAATTCAGCATTATATCCATCTACAGTAACATCTTCATCAATATTTGGATCACCAATCAGATTTTTATAGAACTTTTTCTCATCTTACGGTATTAAATTGAGGAGAAATTTCAAATCTTGAAGCTTTTTTTCAGCGATTGGCATACCATTTGGCCAAAGGTTTTTGGAAGTTCACTGATTTTTTTTTCACTTCTGAAGGCCTGCCTCTTTTCTTCTCTAAATTGTCTTCCTGCACTTCATCACCAAAGTTATTTTTTACAACAATGTTAAAAGGTTTTTCTTTTAGGATTTGAATTTCTTTGAGCTTAAGCCAATTTATTTTATTATCTTGAACATCTTTTTTTCTGTTCACAATCGTTTTTTCCTAAACTGGCGGTGCTGAAGAATTGCTCTTTTTGCATTCGGTGTACAATCAGTGGATTTTTACGTCTACAAATTGTCATCATATTGATGTAATCCTCTAGCGAGTAAAGTCTTTGCTGTAGTTTCAGAGCACATTCAATGTCCCCAAAATCTTTGTCATTAGGGAGGTAGCTATGGCCAGATGTTAAAAACCTTATACTGATGCTTGTCAATGTAGGGTGAGCATCCATTATTGCTTTCAACATAAGGACGATCTTAATATTCCTGATTTGTCCCCCACAGAAGACACACCAAAGAATCAAAGTTTTGCAAGAACTCATATTTATCTGATCGTACAGGTCGCGGGGCGCAAGAAGTTGTATCCTGCTTAATAATCAGATATAACAGTATCCCATTTAGATGTGTGGATGCCCAGGTATTCATAAACGGATAAAAGCTCGAGACGCGAATTACAAGATTTGCATCAGTTGGCCAAGCGCCAGAGTAACTAGCGGTTGGTTCGTTTATGCAAAAATCAAACTAGAGAAATTAAAATTTGTCTGCTTAAGCTGCACTTAGTCGAGTAATGCAAAATTGCCCTTATCATATGGGCTGATTGGCGTTTAGATTTTTTATTGTTGAATATAGGAAAATGGTAGGGTTCTGTACGTTCTTGATTTTTTCCAAGATAAATACCACCTTTACCTCCTAGATGGCACCAATATCTCAAAAAACTCTATTATGTCGCTTGGTCAAGTGATGCATAACGGGGTCCAAATTATTGAAGATTAAAAGTCAATAAAGTTCCATCACCATACCTCCAAATTTTTTGTTCAGACGGATTGGGTAACAAAACTGGTATGAAAAAAGGTATCGACAATTCCGAACACCAAAACTCTGGCACGCGCAGCCACAGAATTGATTATAACGTACCGAAACCGGTTTAAATGACTAAAATAAATTGGAGCTAACTTAAAGTAACCGAAAGTTGTTTGAATGACTAACCAAAAGTAACAAAAAGCATCAAAACGGGCTAAAACGTATAGGAACAGATTAAAAATATGGAAGTAAGTTAAAACTAACCCAAAAAAACTGAATTTTGGCGACTAGCCAACACTAACCAAAAACATTAAAATTCGTCATAAGGTATCGGAACCGGTTCAAATGACTAAAATAAATTGGAACTAACTCAAAGTAACCGAAAGTTGATTGAATGACTATAACTAACTAAAAGAAGCAAAACGGGCTAAAACGTACCGGAATATGTTACAAAAATTAAAGTAAGTTAAAACTAACGAAAACGAACCGAATTTTGGGGACTAACCAAAAATCATAAATTTGATTATAACGTATTGGAGTCGGTTCAAATGGCTAAAATAAATTTGAACTAACTGAAACTAACCGAAAGTTGTTTGAACGACTAACCGAAAATGACCAAAAATAACCAAAGGCACCAAAACGGGCTAAAACGAATCGGAACAGGTTAAAAATATTACAGTAATGTTATAGCTAATTATATATTTTCCTATCTACAAGTGGAGAGTAATTTTTTTAGGTCTTCATATCTGCACCTTTTTTATTTATTAATCTTTTAATTATGATAATCTTTAATATTAATTTTAAAAATGCATTTCTTTAATTAAAAATATTATAAACACTCGTAGATATGCAAAATATTTACTTTTTAAACTCTTCTTTTAAAAACTATTTGAATTATAACACAAATCACACTTTTGCTCTTTTATTCATCATTTTCAATGTCCTCCCGGTTGCATCTTTGCGAAGGACTGCGAATTTTTATTAATTAAAAATTAAAGATATTACAATACACCATAATACTAAATCAAATTGCTCATTTAGGATAGTATATACATACTTTTATCGTAATAGATGTAAAATTGCAGTTTTTAACATTCTAATGGCATTTAAAATGTTCGAATAATTAAATGGAGTAGGACTACTGATTTCGCTATTGAAAAATTAAAAATAATAATCACAACAATAAAAAAACTCAAAAGAACAAAACAAAGCAAAGATAGAGATTAGAAAAATAATAGGCAAAATTATTTTGGAACATTTTTGACAAGTTTTTAAGTCCTGAAATTTCATTTTAAGTATACAACGCTTTATAAACAATCTAGTTGAATAACTAATAAGTATACAAAAGTGTATTCATTTCTAAATGAGACAGCTTTTGTAAGTAAACTTCTAACTCTTGGTTTCTGAGAAGATTCAAGCTTTTTAACTTTCATAATGTATCCTGATTTTAAAATAATTTGTTAGCACAAATTTTATTAATTCAGTTCCATGGCAATTTAACGGGTCATCTTCATATATATGGTCCCCAAACCAGTCCAGTACAGTAGATGGCAAGGTTTTAAAATTATTTATAAGCAATATATCATTCAGTTTTCAGAAGTGTGTTTATAATGCGCGCACAAGTCTAGGACTCGTCAGGCGGTAGGATTCGTTTAGTAAGACGAAAATATCAATTATGCTAGATTATTTTTGATTTGCAGTTATAATAAACTTGTTAAGTGTTATTAGAAGCTTATTATCATCTACTTGTACTTGAACTAGAATCACATGCATTATTTTATTGCTTTGTATGGCCCTCGTGGGACGTCCGTGAAATGCCATTTAATACTCACCGATGAAACAAAAGTTTTGGAAAATTTCGACTTATTTTCTTGCAAACTCTACAATGATGAACCATGATAAAGTATTAAACACTAAATTGCCACAAAAAGTCTTACAAAGCACTAAGGAACACCACGCGATAGTAACAGAATCAAAACATGCCGTTTTACTACGACTACTACGCCATGTTGTATGTTGTTATTCGGCCGGAATCGGCCGAAAGTAGACGAGACGTAGCCGAGGCAGCCATGCGGCATTGCCAGTTTTATTTATAGAAATTCTGCGCATGCTTAATGACAATATTTCAAATTCTAAAACGGGTAATTACGTATGTTTTTTGTTAACTAATGTAGATTTAAATTAGGTATATATAGAATAACAAATGTAACATTTCAATAATGCAATAAATTTAAAATAATAAGTGCTATTTACGAACAAAATATACTTACTTGAGACTTAGATTCACTGATTAATAAGGAAATATGACAAACATGCTCTTGTACCACAGTGTGTGTTAGAATGTGATCTAATTTTTGGGTACTAAAATCCAAAAAGTAAATAAATGTATCTTTATTATTTTATTTTATCTAAAATTACGCCCTTATTTCAATCCTTAAGCAACCTGCAATACTCAAGCCATTGGTTTTCCGAAGCCAGGTTCTATTAGTTAATAATTTAGTGAACATGGCTTGCGTGAAAATATGGGCAACAGACTCCTTTTATTTCTGTTCTGGAAAATCGGATTTTCCATATGTTATCCCCAGGGGCCACACGTAAATTTCCCTTCATTTTACTCAACATTGATGTACTTTTCAACCCTATGGGGTGGGGGGGGGGGGGGGGGGGGGGGTAGCGAAAATGGGGCTCCTAAATCTGTCACTATCTGACGGTCTATATTTGTTAGTCTGTTTAAATAGACCATTACTTGAGTTCGATTTTCACAGTCGGAAAATTCCAAGGGTCTAGTATAACTTCTTGATATCAATATCTTTTTTGATTAATAACTGACCCTAAGTTGCTTGCTTGCCAGTGGAAAAGTACACTTGCCCTTTGACTGAGATCAAGCGACCACGTTTAGGCAAAGGCTAAAGTAGTTAAATGCTTACTGTAAATAAGAGTATGAGGCAAAGGAGTATTTACGCGAATTATTTTTGTTTGGTAAAAAGAAGAATACTTCTTACTCCTTATTCGTAATTTACTAAGTTCAGCTTTATTGACGGCGGCGGCGACCCTAATTGAAAAATTAAATAACTGTTGACTCTCTCGGTATACAGGCTTATTAATCACTTTTGTTCAAAAAGTGCCCAAACAAGGGGTTGGATATATTCCTATTTTTCATAAAATTGGCATTAATATGTTTCTCCTTTTACTGTTTCAACCAAGGAGGTGAAAAATAATTCCAATATTTATAGGGAAATTGTTCACGACGATCCAAGCGGAAGTTACAACGAAATAACACTGCACTAAAGAAATTAAGAAAATGAAGATCATATACAAGACCAGTTTCAACCTAGTCTAGCATTTAGACAGCTCTGAAGGCACTCAAGAGCAGAAGCATAACATCTAAAAACTGATATGGAAATGCAACAAGGCATAAATGAGCTTGGTAGTTAAAATATAGTGATACTGGCTTGGGATCCATAGTATGAAGACCACATATGAAACAAAACAAAATGGATTAAATAGCCAGCAAAGACTCGTCAATGGCTATGATAGGAGCAGAGCCGTTCTGTAGGTAGCTAGACCTGCCGTCAGAGCAACAATGAAGGGTACCTAGCCCCAATGAAGGTGGAATGAGCTAACAGGTCAAAGGTAGGCTAACGAATTTGTTGAGAAACGCCCAGCAAAACTTGCAGCAAATCTAGTTAGCCATAATAGTTGAACTAATCCAGAAGCCACGTGCTTCATTGGAAACTGATGTCAAAGCTATGGAGCCTCATTAGCACTAGAGTTGCGAAACTAAACAACGTGCTTAGTGAGAGTTACATTAGATTTTACAGGTCGCACTGACGCATAGGTCGCTATTCGAAAAAAACGTTCACGTAGCAATCTAATTTAATCTAATGTTTGCATAAATAAAACGTTTCAACTATCACGGGTTGCAAATCAATTATTTTAGGACAGATAAAAGGCTTTTCATTATTTGTCCAAAATCAAGGCATCTCGCAATGCTTAAATAACGCCATTTATAACAAAACAAAGGGCCACAATTGTTTTATTTTAACAAAGCTATTAACTGATTAATTGTTGCCGTCTGTACGGAATCCGTGGGAAATATCTTTAAATTCCTAAATTCGGGAATTAATGGCGTTTCTCTTTGTGATCTTAGTGAGGAATTAGATTAAGGCAATTTGAGTAAGCGTGCATTTAGAGGCATTTTCTCGTCTTAACGTCGCGTCGGTCAGGACAGTTGAATGCTAGCTGAAGTTGTGTAGAATAGCTGATTCTTCTATTTATTGTATTTACTATGGGATTTCATTGCAAATTGTTCTTTAAAATGGCAGTAGAGTGAAGAGGTAATAATGATGGCCTAAGACATATATTATGTAAATACTACTAAAACAAAACACTGAATTTAACCAATTTTATCACAATATCTGCAATTTTAGCATTGAAAATGTTTCTGTTATCTTAGTATGGGGCCTCAAATCATGAAAAAATGCATGCTACAATGACGTCATACGCGTGAGAGATTGTGTTAGTCTGTTTATGCGGACGCCTTATCTTTGTTTTAGTTATCGAGGTAACAAAAACTTTACGATAATGAAGAGGGTTTTGACTAGGTTTTAACCGAACTTTGGCGACTAACCAAAAACTTGAATTTGTTTGTAACGTATCGGAATCGGTTCAAATGACTAAAATAAATTGGAACTAACTGAAACTAACCGAAAGCATCAAAAAGGCTTGACCCAAACGAATCGGAACAGATTAAAAATATTAAAGTAAGTTGAAACTGACCCGAATTAACCGAATTTTGGTGAGTAACTAAAATTAACCAAAAATATTTAAATTGGTTATAACGTATCGAAACCGGTTCAAATAACTAAAATAAATTGGAACTAACTGAAAGTAACCGAAAGTTGATTGAACGACTAACCAAAACCACCAAAACAAGCTAAACCATATCCGAACAGGTTACAAAAATAAAAGTTAAAACTAACTAAAACGAACTGAATTTTGGCAACTAACCAAAACTAACCAAAAACATTAAATTTGATTATAACGTATCGGAGTCGGTTCAAATGACTAAAATAAATTGGAACTCACTGAAATTAACCGAAAGTTGATTGAACGTCTAAACCAAAACTAACCAAAAGTAACTAAAATCACCAAAATGGGCTAAAACGTATCGGAACAAATTAAAAATATCAAAGCAAGTTAAAGCTAACCCAAATAGGTCGAATTTTGGCGACTAATCAAAACTAACTAAAAACATTAAAATTGGTTATAAAGTATCGGAACCGGTTCATATGACTAAAATAAATTAAAATTAACTGAAATTATCCGAAAGTTGATTGAGCGACTAAGCAAAACTAACGAAAAGCACCAAAAAGGGCTGAAACGTTTCGGAACTGGTTAAAAATATTAAAGTAAGTTGAAACTAACCCAAATTAACTTAATTTTGGCGACTAACTTCACCAAAAACACTAGCGACTAAAATTCACCAAAAACATTAAAATCAGTTAAAACGTATCGGAACCGGTTTAAATGACTAAAATAAATTGGAAATAACTGACACTAACTGAAAGTTGAATAAACGATCAACTGAAACTAACCAAAAGTAACCAACGGAACAGGTTAAAATATTAGAGTAACGTTATGGCAAATTATATATTAATAGATTGTCCTATCTACAAGCGGAGGGTAATTTTTTAGATGTTCATATCCGCACTTTTTTAATTGATATTATTGCTTGACTACGTTGGGGTTTGGAACCTTCGGCAACATGCACTAAAACAGAGTTTTATCCACAATACCGAAACAGAATTTTTGCACTCGACGCGCGTTTCGCTAACCATGTTAGCATCATTAGGAGATGATTAAAACTGTAAACTTTCTTTAGACTCTTATACGAAATCTGCTGAAACTCCTTAAATATCATCTTAAGCTTCGTACTTAAACAAACAGTCATAAAACGAGTAAACATGTAATGCATAAGAGCCGAATAGTTCCATATTAACTTTAACATGTGAATGAGTCGAAGAACTATTTTCTATTACACCAAAAATCTTATGTTTAAGCTCTTCTAAATATAATTTAACATCAGCTGTATGCTTATCTGATAAAATAGGTACTATACGTAATAAGACGATTTTTAAAAGCTGTTTTTACAATTCGCACATTATCATCTATTTTAGCAGATTTATTCTTATATCTATGACTTAATCTTTGAAAAAGTGAAGCAGTATTTTCAAGGCTTTCATTGCAGAATGGACACATAATTGAAAAATAGGTTATTCAAAAATATTTTATGAAGCTATTATTATTAAATTCTACAAATTAAAACTACCCACCCGAATAGTACCATCTAAGGCATTATATGAAAGAAATGCGTCATGTAATATTAGAACATACACTTTAAAGTCTTTGTTAATTGTACGTCCTTCAAATTTCTAACGTTATATCAACAGTGGACTTTTTAACTTCCTCAAGCTAACTGCTACAATCTATAACGAAAACCTGATTTGTAACGAATTACCTTATATCCATCATACCCTCGACTGTAATAGATAGGAGAGGGTAAATGTTTGCTAAAATGTAAATGAGAGCGCTCATAATGGTAAACGTCTAAGTTAAGGTACACACGAATATCTCTTATCCCAGCATCTGTGAATGCTGTTAAAATTTTCATTATTGTCCAAATTTTTCATCTTTTGAAAAGCTAGCGCGTCTCAGCCAACGACGTGTCCGATTTCGAATTTAGTCGCTTACACTCTGCGTATGCTCAAAGCTACCTATGCGGCAACATCGCAAAATTCCCATACGATACGCGCTGTTCGGTGGGTCGGCTGATCCTTTGATTTTTGGCAATTGAAAATAATAATTTATTCTCTCTTGTTTCTTTAGATTGTTACTTGAGCTATCAGTGGCGCGCCGATAATATTAAAAATTGTTTATATTAGACAGTAATATTTTTAAACTTATTATAATAAACACATAACTGAACGAAAATAAGCAATGTGTAAATAAGTTTACAAGTAGATTTCAAATATATTTTGGCACTCCATTTCTTTTATAAAAGACTAGCGGGAAAAGGTTCTCGTCGCGGCTTCGCCCACAATACTTTTAGGATAGAAAGTACCTATTATGAATGAATACCTAGTGATAATTTTTTAAAAATCATTTTTGAATGAACATCGTTTCCTAGCAAGACTACGCGACGGTGTTGTGGGTAAGGCATTGGACTGGCGTTCTGTTGAAAATTATTCATAAATGTTTGTTATTAAATTTATTAAACTGTCAGTAATTTTGTCATATTTTTTGTTAGTTTTAGTTAATTTGGTAAATATTGTTGGACATTAAATTATTGCAAATAGAACTGTTTTTGTGAGTTTTGGTTACTTTGGTTCAGTTTTTCCGTTAAAATATTGTTGAAAACTAAACTATTGCAAATTTTATAGTTTTTTTTAGTTGTCGTTACTTTGGTTTAGTTTTGCCGGTAAAATATTGTTCGAATTCGAATTATTGCTAGGTATATAAAGCAAACGACTTGAAATTTTGGATGGTTTAAAAATTTTAAAAAATCACACATAAATATATTAAATAAAAAACAACCACTCCGGCAAAAAAAACCTATTTACATCTTTAATATTCCCAAAATTGCTGATTTTTGAGCGAAAAAAACATCAGGGTAAATAAGGGGTCAGGTAGATTCAAATGGACCCATTTCCAAATATGTGAAGGCTCCATTGTGGAAAAGTCAAACAAACGTTTGTGCTCGATCCACTATTAACACCGTGTTGAATGGGATCTGATTGGAAGTCCTTTAGGATGCATTGGATCGACCAACTCTGGCAACACACAGTCATAGTAGAATGACGTTAATTTTGGCAGCATTTTTCGTGCCAAAACGACTCATCCCGGCTGATCTGTAAAAAAGAAAGGTAGTTGGTTATAAACAATTCATATTTTTTAACATGAAAACCTGAAATACCTCTTCCATCAGCAGTCCGTGAGGGCTCCATATGAGGAAGAAACATATTCTCTTATTGGCAATTGCTAATTGACCCTGGATCTGATAATAATAATTGTGGTTCCGTTTCAAACGTAATTTCCCATCAACTATTTCAGCAAATTTAATTTTTTTCGATAATATACCATCGGTTGGAGTTTGATCGGCTATTACATAAGGACATTTAACTTCTAAAATTCCGTCCTCACCTACTAAGCCGTCCGGACTTGCGCCCAGAAAATAACAACTATCAGAACCAATGAATATACCGCATGGGCTTACTTTTATTCCCAACTGTTTCTCGAAATCTGCAGTGGCCCTAGATTCACTGTCACTCCCATAACGCGTGGCCTTGTTACCAAAAAAGTTCCCGTACAGTAAATTCTTTATAGTATTTACAGGCGATGTTTTACTGCGCATTTTACAGATCTGGCCAAAATTTGAAGCAGTTATGCGCACAGATCTCTCTTGTATCCATTTTGAATTAGATTTTTGCCCAAAAGTATATTTTTGAATATCGGCAATTTCTTCTGGCGTCTTTTTCAATGTAGCCAAGAATTCTTTAGCCTTTTGCCGATATTCTTCACTGTCTAAATTTAGTGGTACATAATTCGCATCTGGTCCATAGTCCTTATCTGGAAGAGATTCTTTAAGTTTCTTGTTCTTTCTGCGGAATAACACTTTTTTGACTTTCGCCTTTTGTCTATTTGCTACCGTCTTGAGAATAAACTTTTTTTGATGTGAGCTTGGGCTTACTTGAAAAATCTTTTTATTTATAACTTTGTGATGTTCCCCAGAAGAATTAAAAGATAGGGCTGCAGCCTCACATCTGGTTTGGTAGGAACCCCGTTGAGAAAAATTTATTCTTTTTCCACCAACAAATTTACAAACTACACTATTGTAGTGTTCTGCTAAGTTATTGTCCATGTCCAGGATCAAGCTGGTCGAATTGTCCACTACCCGTTGTAGGGCAGTCATAATATCTGCAAATAGGCCACATTCTTTCATTATTGGTACTAAGTTCTCATTCGATTTATTACACTTGAAATATTTTATTTCTTCGCACTTAGCATGTTCCCCAAAAACGTGACTAGGTGCATTCAATATATCATTTCTTAGGAGTCCTATCTTTTTTTCAAGACTTGTATTTTCTTGAATTCGGAATTGAGCAGCTTTGGTTATGGCACTCCTCAAACGCATAAATTTAGAAAATACGTTTTTCCTTAAATTTAAAGGCACATGCAAATTTCTGGAGTTGCTTCTTTTCTTATCTGAAAAAGCAAAAAAAAGTATGGTCAAATATTATACATATAGGGTGGAACAATAAAAGCGAGAATTTGATCTATATGAAGCATACATATTTTGGATTTTTGATATGCTTATATATATTAGCCGCATGAAAAGGTTATTATTTTTTCGTCAAGATATGTTGAGTCTGAAATTTATACATACTACAAATTTCTCTAATTTTCTTCGCGAAATTCCGCAAGAGATGGTTTCTGCATTCCACTTTTTCAACTAAATTGTTACCATATGGCTTTATTTCAAGAAGTTTTCGATACACGGATGAATCCCCGTCACCCACCATCTTAGTATACTTTATACCGTATTGTTGGACACTATTTTTGAAACCTTCAGCTATGATATCTGTCTCCATACCCGTGGAAGTACCATGCCAGTTTTTATAGCACTTGTGGTTCGGCACATCTTTTTTTGTATTCTCATACCATGAACAGAGTGAGCAATATTTGTTCCTTATTCCAATAAAGAGTATTTTTTCAGTTTTATATCCAATAATACAAGCCTAAAATAGAAAATTGAAGGTTACTAAATTATTTAAAATTTCGTAACGAGGTCTAATATAATATCTTTGTAAGTATGTTAATTTTATTTATTCTATTTTTTTAAGTTAGTTGATACAGACTTACAACACCAGACATGGCATCATAATTTACGTTGTATGATCTCTTTCCCCATGCGCCATCTGTAACAACGGTCACACAAGGTATTCCATCATGGTCGATATCTCCAACCTCTTTAGCCAATTTAGCTTCTTCTACTGCAGCTTCTTCCATGCTATGCCAAGCTGCAGATCTTATGGACTCGGCTACTTGCTCGTGGTATCTGCTGTAAGTATTGGAGGTCATGAAAGGCATATTTAGGGTGGAAGTCAATTCCTTCAGTTGGGCGTAACCAATACCGGTAGATATTGCGCCCAAAACCACAGACGAATTAATGTTTTTTTCATGCCCAGCTTCAACATCAGTTGTTAACAATTTTATGCAGCTGCACATATCACATTTTAAAGTGAATGTCGAGCATAACCCATTCCTTTTCTCGCTCATCAATTTCATGTTAATTATGGAACAACCATAAGGGCCATGCACTTCGCTATTTAACAGTTGCTTGAATAGGTGTTCTATATCAAATATTCGTCTACCATCAATATCAATAGCCCTAAAAACAATATCTGTATTCATGATACAATAAACGTAAGGTATGATCAAAGAGTATATAATGTAAAGAGAGGACAGTAAGACAGAGTAATCAAATTAGAGAGGGATAGATGAGAACTCCGATTTAAAGGGCGCCTCGTATGTTATCGGATTATATCGGACACAATCGTCAAGCAAGGACGATCAGCCAACACAGTGGGTTAAGTATATCTCGTAAAGGTCAGGTTTAGATTTATTAGGGAGACGTTTGGTTTATTTTTTTAATTCATATTGTGTAATTGAAATTAAGTGTGTAAACTTTAATTATGATATGTAACACAATTCATTTAATAGAATCTTTTGACATTCACTCGGTAAAATTTTGCTTACCTACAATACAAGCGTTTTACATGACTTTTCTCAAAAGATCCTCGGATTTCTGATAAAACATTAATTGTTTTAATTTTATTACTAAATATTCAGAAAATTCTACTCTAATAATTAAGCTTCATACTCACTTTCGCGAATTTCGCCTTTTTTGACATAAACTGTCATTTTCAGCTTTAAAATTATTCGCGGCGAAAAATTTTATTTTTTTTAAGAATTCTACCATAATTGTGAATTAATCTCAAATTTCTTGACCGCTTTGCTATATTTATTTGTTTATTCTTTTCAGGCATTGGGTTCATTAGTTAAATTGTGGAATAGATACTTTAACCATTGGATAATAATATTAATTATACTTTTTTCGGTGGAGATATTATTATTTTATGTTCCGTTTGCGTCCTTTTGGTAATTATCCTAAAACTACGAAATACCCACCAGCTAAATGACACCAGAAAAGAAAATTTTCGGTTAGAAATATATTTTTAAAATGCGATTTTCGCAATTTAGTTGCAGAAATGAGATTAATTGATCCCATTCTAGACTTAAAAATATATTACTAACCTGCTTACATCTTCCGGTACTTGGACCTAACCTATAAAACCTATTCCACTGAAAGCATAAATTCGCAAAAAAGTTAAAACTATTTGAACTTCTTAGCTATTATTCGCCGACGAAATTTCGCGTCAATGAGTATGGACCAAAACTTACATTCGCGCGAAAAATCAACAACTGTCAAAAAAGGCGAAATTTGCGGAAGTGAATATGAAGCTTTAAAGTGAGATTCGAATAGAATTTACTTTTTCGTTGGTTTTAAGAGTTTATCCCCTCTATGTTTTGAATAAAACTTTCCTTTAAAATAATCGAAAACTATTGATTACACCTTTTTAATTTAAACTAAAGGAAATTCTTATTTGATTAATTAAAGCTTTTAGACGTCCTGAATAAATTTTAATAAAAATTCGCCGGAAACATTAAAAAACTGAATTTTATCACATTTTTTAATTAAAATAAGTTGAGCACTGAGATTCTGAGAAAATGCAAGAGTTTAAACAAATTCAGAGAATTTGAATGAAAATCACTCGATATAAAATTTTATCCTAGCAGAAAGTATTAGATATTTAGTAAATGTTGTCCTCATTTTCGTTATTTCGACCCACTGTGATGAAATCGATTATTCGCCATCTTGTTTGACTTGACGTCAACATCGCCCGCTTTGATGAAAACTTACATCCGGCAACGTCGCGATATCTCCGAGTTAAAGGGACGAGGTCATTGAAACGGCTGACGAAAGATCAAAGGAAATTCGCCGGCTGTCTTCTCTTTACATTATATACTCTTTGGTATGATATCGCGCAGGCGACGATTCGTCTGTGACGTCATTGCGAGCTTTCTTTGGCGCTGCGCGCCGGCCGGCATTTACAACATGAACGAACGTGTGCTTTGCATTTGAGATTCGTATGTTTTAGAATTAAATTTTATTGGCGTTACTGTTCCTTAGACGATGTTTGTTGGTATTTTTAATTAAAAAACGTTTGATTATGAGGTGTGCTGTGGACGGATGTAAGGCAAAAACTTTGATAGGAATATAAGGTGTTTCACTTTTCCCAAAGACAAAATATGTGTAGTAAATGGGTTCACCTGTGTTTTCGTAAGGATAAATTTAATAAAACGTCTTCACGTATTTGCTCAAAACATTTTGAGGAAGATGACTATGTACAGGGTGGCCCGTTTAAGACGGGCCTATACCTTATCTCGAAGACTACAATGGTTGCAAAAAAATTAAAAACAAAAGTTGTTCCTAGTAAAACGATCTTTACTTTCTTGTATTTTTTTAATCTTTACTTGTTTATATGCAGGGTGGTCAAAGAAAGTTACACTTTTTTAAATGAAACAACCTATATTTTATTACATTTTTGGATTCTACTTAAAATTCTAATCATATTAAATTTGATGTATGATGTTATACCTCTAGAGTTAGTAGTTTCACAGCTATAAACAGTGTGGCTTCTTTTCACATTGGTAGCAGGAAGACCATTAAAGATGGAGTAAAATTAATTCCACATTCCTATCTTAACTTTCCAACAGCTATTTGATGGTGCTAACTGATGGTACCTACAGTGGTACCAGATTTGGTACCCATGGTACCACTTGCCAATGGTACCTACCGTGGTACCAGATTTGGTACCCATGGTACCACCTGCCAGTGGTACCTACCGATGTACCAGATTTTGTACTCATGGTACCACCTGCTAATTAGTACCGTCAGATAGCTCTTGAAAAGTTTAGACAGGAATGTGAAATTAATTTTACTCCATCTCTTGCTACCATCAGGATTTGATAAATTTAACAATTTCTAAAAAAAGAAAGATGACTAAAATTATTATTTAAGAAAAAATATTATTATCGATTTCCTTTTTTTTGCTGTCGATTGATAAAAGATAAAGTTTATTATGTTTCTCAAAAGATGCTGTTTTTAATACATCTATTTTGATCCATTCATCATAAAAGTTATGTTGAATATATTTTTTTTATTAGTATTTTTATAGTATTAATATGTAATAATTAGTTTTTAATTTCACCCAGGACACAAATTTTCTTAAAAAATAGAGAAAATAGGTAAAACATAATGATTATGTGCCTATAAACGTATGCATTTCAATAGAAGCCAATCACGCAATGACGTCAATGCGCGAAGCGAACGAATTTGAGACGGTTAGGTATCATACCTTCCGTTTTGTGAACAATCATTTTCTACAAATCTTTCCGTCACTAAGTCATCAAATTCCATCGACACTGAAGATATTGATGATGATGGCGAGGTGTTGCAGTCTACGTGGGTTTTTCTAAAATATGCAGATTTATTTTGTAACTGCACAAGGGTATCAACTATACAAATTGGCGCAATCTCTACAGTATTTACGATATTTGTACCCAACTTACGTATACTTTTTCGCTAACCTCTGTATAATTCAACATTTTTTAACTTCCAAGAACAGCGTATTTATTTTTATAAAATGAACTTTCGAAATCGCAAAAACTCTCTAAAATCCCGTTAAACTATTTATAAACTACAGCGTTTTAAAATTGCGGTGACAAAATGGCTTTCAGGAAGCACTGATCCAAAAACCGAGAAACTTTTTCGAGGTGTAGACCTGAAGTATCACTTGACCAATTTAACAAACAGCAAGCATACAGCTCAAATTATATAACTTTAAATACAACATTTACGATAAATTGCGCGATTTTAGGTTAATTTTTTTCTTGACCCCTGTATAACATGAAGAAAAGATAGTGTCATAAAAAAATCTAAGAACCTTTTCCAAATCCGTCGAATCGTTTTCAAGCAACGGCCTTTTAAAGATTGGGCTATCAGGTGTTTTTGACACATTTTTGTTTAGTAGTGTATCTGCTGCCAAATGGCACTTATGAAATACTGGTAAAAGCTTCTTGAGATATTGATATCAATTTACTAACGATTCGACGGATACGAAAAATTCCTACCATCACCAGTATACTCTACAGAATGTCTGAAATTAAAGGGATAAAATCGTTTCTACTAAAAACACCCTATATATCATTAGAATTGTATTACGGTTTACAGAATAACATATCATTTTAGAAATAACATTTAAATTAAAAAACCTTAGCTTAAGTTGCAAAAATAAAATCGCCAAAATCGGTTGAGTGGTTCGCAATAGTTGTGTGCAACAAGCGTGTAAAATGATCCTTTTTTTATGAATGGGATTATTGTCGCAGGAGCCGTAGACGAATGCGAGAATCCCATGAATAGAAAAAAGATACTTTACACGCATGAGTAGCATACAATTTTTTTTCTGCTGCCCAAAAATATTTAAAAAATAAAAATGTTATTAAATTACTTTACGCACTAGCGCGTAAAGTAAATAATTTTACGCACTAGTGCGTAAAGTAATAACAACCTAATATGTCATCTTCAAATATCAGCAACAACTCTGTCAGATTTATTTTACGCCCTAGTGCAAAGTAACTAACTTTACGCATTAAAAAAATACAATTTTATGCATCCTAAAAAGTGTGCAAAGTGAGTACTTTACGCATGGTAGTAGAAAAAATGTTTAACGGTATACTTTTGTTGGATTTTACATTATTCGCTAATTATAACGAGAAGACTATATTTCCTGTTAACCATTAAAAAAGATAGATTAGCCAAGACTTTACTTTTGTTTTGCAATAACTGTTATTGTAAATTTTGACAGAAAATCTAGGTGGCTTAGTTTTCTAGAAAAGAAAAAAAAACGTATTCCTTGCGGGCTAAAACGAAAATCTGAAAAAGCTTAAAATTTTCTCAAATTTTGCCATAACTATTTTTCATGTATAAGCGTAGGAATTACCACCTTTAATATTGACATGGCATTTACTAACGCCCTGTATAGCAAAAATTGTGCCACATACATTAAACCTACTTACGGTCTTATTTCCGAGCCCGAAGTTATTTTTGCTTCTCGATATCTATTCATAATCCTCTTACAAATATTCTTCCTGCTAAGTCTTCTTGTGGATAAACATTTTCTTCTGTTGGCTTTTGAACGTTCATCTGCTCTACGACGACCCATTTTTACACAAACTTAAAACACTAAAATCGTTTTTCGATTCCAAGAGACGAGTCGTCCCTGCAACGCTCCTCGGTCACAAGAATAAAAAATATGGTGTGTCTGGGCCGCGCGTTGCTGGGGTAACGAGGTTTCTGGATCTGCACGCGCCGCGATGATGCCAGATCGCCAAACAGTTACTATTCTTAAGGTTTTTTCCCAATATATATTGCGCCACATTTTTGGACCATGAATAACAGATACAAAGTAAATTAAAGTCAGGGATCTTAAAAGAAATGCCATGAAAGGTGACTAAGGTTTCTTATTTTTTCCATTTACATAATATTAACCGTTTTTTGTTTTTTTTTTATAATTTTTGGAAAAATTTGTAAAACACAATCATAAAGAATCACATTTTAAAGCTGAATTCAAAATTTCACAAAATTGTATCCAGTAGTTATTTCGTAATTTGATGCCCCGTTTCTCTAATATAGAGGCGGCTGAGGCTCGCTCTTAAGACATAACGTGGTTTCTTTAAATATGTAGCTGTTTTTAAAGCCCAAATATAGGAAGTTGTTTCAAGGAGCGATGGTAATTCGTAAAGATATCATTTACAAAATGCTGTTTTTACTCTTGCATCATCACCACCTTTGCTGATTTTTGAATATAGCCAGATTGCCCTTGCCTAGGTATAATGTGTAAAATTTTCCACTCAACGGAAATATGAGTAGCAAGCCATTTATATTTAATGTATTTTTATTTGTTGAGAGAGCCCTATGAATGTTGCATCAAAAGGTGGTAACTAACTGGTAAAAGTTTTTGCAGGAATTGTTGGTGTAGGGAGAGTTATTTTATGGAAGTGGCACACACACTAAAGGGAGATCCTATGGCGCTCGACGAGCGGCGCGGCTTGTGTGCGATGTTGATTGACAAGGTTCTTGAATAGTTGTAGGTTGTAATTAGGGGAAAACAGATGTCCTGGGAGTGAGTTCCACAGTGATATGTAGGAATGCTATATTTCATGTGTACATTTATTCTTCGAGCCGTAATCGTTTGATTAAGATTACTCTCAAAAACCATTTAGTATAGTGTAGTATCGTTTCTTTATTACGTGAAAAAATGACTGAGCAGAAATTAGTGTGCATCGTCCATGTTCTAGTGTTTTTTTTTCCTAAGGAGTTTGCTATTTACGATGGTGGACGAATTTGTACTGTATTATTGAAGCCGCCTTATTTCAAATATTTATTAAAAGAAGAAGATCTGAAAGTTGTAACATATTCACTGAATGCTCTGGGAATCGGGCTTCATTGACATAAACAATACACAAAGAAAATATATGATAACTCAAAAATAATGATTAAAGGTGACTTAAAGATGAATATTATAAGATAAATTATTGAAGCAAGACAACTATCCATCGTTCCTGCAAAATGTGGACCTAAGTTAACTAGGTTTTAAAAACTACCAGAATGTTATTATCGCAAAGATAGTCATAATTGGCATTGTGCTATAAACAATGTGAATGATTTTATATTATGTATTTTAAATTATACCTGATTAGTAATAATAAATCAAGAAACAAAAAGCAATTGTTTTTATTCCCGGTATCTGAAATAGGAAACACAGTTTGCGAGAAGTCTATTTAATCTTGCATTCAGATAATTCACTTTTTCAAACTCAGAATAAAAGTCCAAGCTAATCAAACATTCAAAATAAGATAATTTATGATATTGAAAACATTATTCCTGCCATGTTCAAAAATCGTGCTCAATCCATAAACATTGGCGGAAATATTATTCAGTTGTTCAGACTTTGAACAATAGAACAACCTCGACCACAAATGCGCAAGTTACTCATGTAACTGCAAAACTAACTGTTAGTAGACTACTTAAGACTAAAAGAAATAATCGCAAAATTTATTTATGTGATGCATGATTATTTCTACTTGCTAGCCATTTTTCTAATATACACCTTAGAATTAGATTGTTAGAGAATATCCATTCTGTAAATTATTATTATCTTTTAAATTGTGTTATAGATATTACAGTGGTGGAAGAGACTTATTCCGAACAGATTACTCGAACTTGTACAATTTTGTATGTTATTGTATGTTAGAAATATTGTATTTAATGGCTCCACCAGTATTTTCAATTTTGGATATTCAAGTTAAAAAAAAACTTGACAATTTTGCGATAGCTTTTTACTGTTATTTACATTTATTCACCATTCTCATTTTTAGATTTGTTCGTTCTTGACGACGACGGGGACAGATTTGCTCCTCGAAACGTCGACTGTTTTCCAGTTTCCTTTAGGTTTTTCAGCATCGTTAGGGTCACTAAACTAGCACTTGTGCTGTTTACACCCTGGAGTCAGGAGGCTCTGCTTTATCCAAAATTGAAAATACTGGTGGAGCCAAAGGCAAGCAATTGTAAGGTAAACATGAATCCTCCACGACAATATAGAACATATCTAGGCATATAGATTTAGACCTATAAGCAATATTTTAGGACTAAACATATTATTTAAAGTAACTTAATAAATTGCTCTTATCTATCCAAGTAGAGTTCTCAAAACCTAACTATTTCACTCGCACCTGGTCGATACCATTTTTTTCCTGTGATTATTAATCTTTTCTACTAGATATATATTAAAGTAATGTATTTTCTGTAATTCTGTCTTATAAAAATATTCGTTGATAGGCATATCCCGGAGATCTTTAAGAAGGTAAGTAACTGAGCTTGTTGCGTTAATTTCATCAATTTTAAATAATACAAGCGACTAGCGGATTTCATTACCTTTGTTAAATAATACACCCTTATGCTTACTAATCCTCACAATGTTATCAATTTTATATTTTATTTTAGCTAGATTAATTTTTGCCAAGTCATTTTCTTCTAATACTTGTTTATATGTAACTCGATTAGGTTTCGTTCATGTGGTTCTATGTTTGGTGTTATTATATTTATCCGTTACACTTTTCAGTATTCATGCTGTCAATTGAGAAAAAATTGCCAACAAACAAGATTTTTCAGGGTTCGAATCACTCGTTCTATAATTGCTGCTTTTTTATTACTATAGGTTGAATAGTGATTAATGTTGAATTGTGTCATGAGTTTTTTAAGGCGACGATTATACATCTCAGTCCCTTGGTCGGATTGCAGGTCTTTGGGATGGTAACCAGCTTCTTTAAAAACATAATCCATAGCAAACCAGTTCTAGTTTTAATGGCCTCGTCCATACATATTTCGAGTAGCAATAAATAGCTACTAATATGTAGCGATATCCATTGTTTAGTCTAGCCTATGGTTGCATTTCAGTTAAATCCACCTGTCACAAATCTGCAAATCCGCGGTAATTGTTCGCCTCGCAGGGTTGTAAAGTTCTTCAAGGAATTTCCTTTTCTCATTCGAAATCATATAACAGTTTCTTAAAAAATGTGTTAAATTTACAAATCATATATTATAATCTTATTCTTTATTTATTCAACTTTCTTGAGCCTCCGTCCCATTACTGACATAATGAACTGTGTAAGTACTTGTACCGTAGAGGATAAATTATTGATTCTCTTATAAACTTTGGAAATATCATCATGTATTTTTCCATAATAATAGTCTCGAGACGCTAAGAAAGAAAACAAGAAATGGATTTCTTATGGAAGCGGACTAGTTAAAAGTATGAAAGATATATTAAAATCTATGAGGCGTAGCAATGAAAACAATGCATTGAAATCAGCAAAACCTACTCTCGTAGTTGCTTGAACTGTTTTGAAAAACAACTGGAAAAAAGAAAGTAAAAACACAGCGAATTATACCAATTCCAAAATCTGTTGGTATCCTGCAACTAATTCCTATATTTGCTGGCTTCCAACAATAGGCGCAATAACAAGTGGTGTCTTAGGTATGGTTACGGCTATAAATAAGGCTAAAAAAGCTAAAGATGCCTTAGAGGCATCCATTCAATGAAAACTGTTGCATTAGGTAAAGGGTTACTCTTAAAACCCTGGAGGACCGGATTGGGGTTATATATGCATTAAAATAATTGAAAAAACTAATTATGACAATAGGCCCACTACAGACACTCGAAAAAAATGAGACAACAATTATTTTAAATTTTGAGAGTTTGAGAGGAATGGGGAGTAGCAAAATCTCCCCAGGCCTTTGCTGAAAAAAAGTGTCTAATGAAAATTTCTAAACAAGAATTAGCCTAACTTCCAACGGAAGTGATGATCGCTTGTGCATGTGCAGAAATTGTTCATGTTTCTCATATATTACAAAAAAATGGCAAGAGGACTCATATTTAAATAAATTCCTATACTGTACCGATTATTAAAATAATCAAGCAGATGATGAGGATACAATTGATGGACTACCTGCAAGGAAAAGTAGGGATACTATGTCGGTTGACGGGCCTCCACCGCGTGGAGGGATGCGCAGTAGCAAAAATCGCTCACGTGGACAACGCCATATTTAAGATGTAGCCCGACAGATGGCGTTGAAGGTTGGCCATTGACAGCTGACAGTTGACCAGGGGTAGTAGGAGTAGTTGGATCACCTAAACGAACACAGACATGGCAGCTGACAGTTGACAGGGACCTTCGGAATTTCTCGACTACTCTCGGCCATACCCGGAAATACCTAAATAATAATAAAAGTCTTGGAGTCTTGCAGGGGTCGAACCACGAACCTTGGGCATGCGAGGCGAACACACTACCACTCAGCCAACCGAACCTTGAAGAAACATTTTGTTATATCTGTATATATGACGCATTGGGGGTTATGTTTATTCAATAGATATATATTCTAGTTGAAAATTTTCTTAGCTGAATTGAAATACTGTTTACATGGGAACTATAATTTTAGGGTATATAAATACCTGTGCTTAGGGCTAGAGTATTTTTAAATATAATTTTAAGTAGGAAAAATAAATAATGTATAGGTTATACCGTCCCGAAATGTTCGACTACCGAGCCAAATATTAAAAAATGACAAACAGTAAAACGACATTTAAATTTTATACAAAGCTCTCAACTGCTTATAAAAATAACGCATTTAAGGTTAATATATTTAAAATAGCGTTAATAGCATCAAAATATCAAAATTACCTGTTCGCAGCCAAACGTAGGTGGAATCACTGTAACCATGAGATCCAACGACGTCACTGGCTGAGCGTTCAAAAGGCATTCACAGTGAAACGTCGTATAAGACCTTTACATCTAGGGGTGACAGCGGCGCACCAAGAAAGGTAGAAAAAGCTAACGTTCTAAGGAGGCAAAGCATGAAATATAAAAAAAAATCGTGGTAATATATAGGGTAAATGATATTAAATAAAAAGGATACATTGCAGGTTTGCTGGTCGCTTAACGCTCAAGGTAGATCATGAAATAAAGGGGCAATTGAATATAAACAACAAAAGCTCATCTATTTAACAGCGTACCAAAAAGCCTTCTATCTACTCGTTTCCAATCAGAATTGCAATCACCCAAGTTTTAAGAAAAACCATCAAGGCAACATAATATAAAAAAGCAAATAAACTTCGAGCACATGTATTTAAATTATACATTCACCAAAGTGACAAGAAAATACAGTACGGGATTCAAAAAGCAATTAAAGCAGCGAACAAATGTTTTAAATTAAACATTCGCCATAACGACAACAAAAATACCTATCACCATTCGCTTTTTCTTCAAGTCGTTTTAACAATACTAATCAACTTGACGGGGATAATGAATTATAGGAAACTACATTCAATCAGGACCAGTCAAATAAAGTGGCTATGTTGCTCTAGACTAGAAAAAGTCAGCAGGTCTATACCCTATCCCAAATATATAGGTTATATAACACATGCAAATCGAATCTAGATAACGATTTGGCATGAGCTATATGATCATCAATTTTCAGGACACTTAAACCAGGCAAGTCCGTGGCAACCGTAGATTCTTAAAGCATCTGAAACATATCTTAAGGCTAAATTACATATATAATTCAGGAGGAAAAATAAATACATCGTTTTCTTCGTGCAGAAAGCAGAGGAATCCAAGAACCGTTTGTAGAAAAGGTATCAGACTCCAACTATGCATGTATATTTACTACTTGAGTCGGTTTATACTCAAAAAATTTATGATTAACAATCGCAGTTAGCACAATGAAACTTGAACTTAACCAAGCCATAGCTGGAGTTATAACGAATCGGTATTAGTTTGGTATACTTTTTATACAGAAAGGACATGCGGCCTGCGAAGTCGGTGGACCATCAATTTGAGTTCTCCATTCAGGCCGATTAAAGTGAACGAAACATTGTAATTTAACTTGCAAATTAAAGTTTTGTCTATATTCAACAGGGAGTTTTCCCCAAATACATAAAAGAGAATAACAATCAACGTATTTTAGGAAAAAATCTATAGGCAGTGATTTTAATTCTTCAACGCTATAATCTTTTATATTTTTAGCACCAGATAAAAAGTCTAGCAAACAACTCGCCATCGTGAAAAGCTAGTCTATACTAAGAAATAAAACACAAAATACGTAGTTATATACATTTATTAAATATCCATTCTGCAAAGTTTATTTACATCCTCAACAATTTTATACGGATTAAAAAAAATATATTCTAACATATAATAAGATAGGTCGGTAATATTTAAATTACAATACTGTTTGATTATATCCAAACAATTATCTTCAGTTGTACTAGACACTTTTACATATTTTAATACGTTATCATAAAAAGTTCTTAAACCTAATTCCTTAATCTGAAAATAATATATATGTTATAGATAGTGCCTTATGTAACCTGAGATTCTTGGGTTCAAACTGAAAAATAATACCTGAAAATAAGCTATCCATTTCTTGTCACATTTTCACGGGCTACAAACCGTCAAAATAAGACCATGGCGCTGATTTTTAATTAGGAGGCCTTACACCCCATAAAATAAAAAACAGCGCGTTTGTGTCCTTATTTCGGCATGTTTAAAAATGGATGGCATCACCCCATCATCAGAGAGGTTTATATTAATATCTTATTTATAATTATTTAATGAAAATATACAACTATGTTTTCTATAACATTTAAATTTCCGAAAGCGTTTCTTTCAGATAGAACACCACACACGTTAACGCCAGTGTTGCCGGAATTCTGTTATAGAAAAAACATGATAACACACTGTAAGAGAAAATATTATTCCAAGTATATGGTTTAATATAAATAATAATTTTTTGCAACCAAGCGGCAGCGGTGCCCTAAATATAAATATTCGATTTTGTTGGGGAACAATATGCAGTTCATGAATAAATAAATAAAAATTGACCAAATTATAGAAGTTAGGAAGATTAATATTTAACCAACAAACGGAAGCCACAGCCTTGATTAGGCTTTATGTTAAAACATGTGAAAATCTAGATCATTCAACCTTCAAGTGCGCTTATAATAATATGTGTAGGGAGTTTTAAAATGCCAGGTAAAAATGCTAGAATTTTTTTATTTTAGGCGTATTTTGTATCCCTGTTTTCCATTTAAGCGCATCAAAATCTAAGAGGCGTAGCATGGGCCATAATATTTTCAAAATCTTTAATCGAGAAAGGTTTTTAACCTTAAATTAAAAAAATAATGAAATAACTTCTGACTTTCAATTAGCATTAATTTAATCACAAAAACGAATAGGGAATTAGACGGTAAATTATTATTATCGATTTAGAATGAAAAATAAATGTCTCTTTATTTTAAAGTTTATTTAGACTAAATATACAGAGTAGCTAAATAACTAGGATAAAACTAATATACATAGCTACCAGGCGAAAGGCGAATAATAAAAAATATGATAATGCTATAATATGAAAAACTACAACTAAAAGATGGCTGCAGGGCCCATATTTTAAGCAGATTTTCTGAAAACAAAAGAAAACACGTCTTAGAAAAATATTGGAATATCCCTAATTTAGTTTAAGCTAAATATATCTTATAACAGATTAATATTGAGTGGGGAAAACACATAAAAAATCTTGTGAAATAGCACCCCTAAAGCCGGAATTATAGGTGAAAAATTAAATAAAATTACAAAAATCTTACCAGGACCATGCTTCAACGATTTCCAGATTCGGTGTTGTTTTGTTATACTTATGTACATAGTATTCTCCCCGGCGTACCAGGGCAATTTGCTTCAGCCGAAGAGCGGCAATTCGATCATCTGTCATGACCATTCTCCCAGGTAAATATATGGCGTTGTCATCGTTAAGTGTTACCACCGTTCTAACCCCATAAGGGCCGACAATATTTTCTATCTCCTTAATTGGGAAATGCATCCCCACAGGCAGACTCATGGCAGAAATAAAGTTGTGTGATGTTGTGTGTGCTTCAGCCATTTTTGAAAAAAAATTACAGACAGCGGATAAGTCACTTAGAAAAATTATTGGCACTAAATTAGAGAGAAGTCACTTGCGACACTGTTTTTAAATAATACCTCGAGCTATATTTATATGGTTTTTTACTTTAGACACAAGACATGCGTAGTTTATACAGAAAAATCCCCTCCATACGAAGTTATAAAATAGGATGCAATTTAGCGAAGCGTCTTTTTTTGTGCTCAAAGTTTTAGCGGTAAGTGTACTTTATTTAAACCGCACTATATGGTTTTATTTTTTCAGGAATATTTTACATTTACGGGAGTTATATTTTTTACATAAATTTTCACATTATTTTTGTTTTAAAATGCGTATTTTTCAGGTATCGCCGTATTTATGACTGTTATATATATTCTATATTTTAGTTTCTAAACATTACATTTTCGGACTTCTTTTCATTCTATAATAGTATATTTTTATTTTTATTTTTAGTAGAATTGTATGTTTAAAGCGGTGCATTTTTCAGAAATTTTCAAGTATTTTTCAAATAATTGGCTATATTTTACTGATAGACCGTTCAAAACATTAAACCCTGCTAGATATAGAGATTTATAAAAATGATTTTTTTCGAGCAGTTGTCCTATCGGGGCAACTAAGATTAAAATGAAACACAGAAATTTACATAATAAGCTTTATTTAGAACTAACATTCATATTTATAACCTCACTTAAAAGTAACTTAAGTTGCTCCAACAAACTAATGTTGGGCACGCTATTCCAAAGTTGGAAGTTTTTAGCGTGTTTTTGAATTCATCATAGGCATAATAAAATCCATTATAAATAAAATATAACAGACCATCAGTATATCGAAATACAGAGTCGAATTTGCTAGGAACTCCTAAGAAATGTTCAGTTATAAGACCCGTATTTTTTGCTCTAACGGTGCACTCGTCTATTTCAGAAAACATGTTATTAGCATAAAACCAATAAGTTTTTCCTTTATAAGAATTTACCACCCCTTGCACTGTAGTTACAGATGGGAGTATATGACTGAGATTAAATCGATTAACTTCTTGGAATGAACCATATTCAAAAATATAAACGATATTTTCTATAAACAGTACAATGCTGCTATCAGGCTTTTGATAAATAGCAGATATTTTTTTTAAATTAGACGGTAGAAAGCGTAACCAGTCTGTAATTAGTAATGGTGTGTTATTAATTTCTTTTGTGCTCAGATTTAAAATCCAAACATATTTTTCATAAAAAATATACAGTTTATTATTTACTACCAAAAAAGTTTTCAGCATTTGAGAATTCAAATCACATAAAGAAGGGGGTGTTTTAGGCTTTATTTCACGCTCATTATGCACTGGTTCTGTAAACGTTTCACTAACTAACGGTTTTTCTGTAGTTACTTTTACAGGATTTATTTCGCGCTCATTATGTGCTGCTTCTGTAAGGGTTTTCATAGAAGTACTTCGAGTTTGGCTAACTAGAGGATTTTCTGTAGTTCCTTTTACAGGCGATTTCTTTTTGCTCGGGATTGGGGCCCACATCTTCTTCTGTTTTGACCCATACAAGTTTTGGATACCATATATATCATCCGTATCTAACTGGACGCTTGCTTCTTTATAATACGGATACATTACAGATTTAAGTTTGTCAGAGTGGGCAAGCCCAAGGGAATGCCCTATTTCATGCACTAATACTGCTAACAGGCTAGCTTCTCCGGTTGGTGGTTCATCATCTCCAAAATACCATGTAGCCGCCTCATATAAATGAATTTCAACCGAGTCGCGGGTTAAACTCGGGAAGTAAGCATGCCCCAAAACACCTGGAGATAATTCAAACGGACACTCTACATAACTATTTCTAAATAAATGTTTTTGGTCTCTGAAGGAAATTGTAATATTAGCATTATAAACAGTATAATGAAAGGAGAGATTTGCATGGTTTTCCCATATCTGAAATGCTTTAGCAGCAGAATTTTTAAAAGCATCCCTGTTCCAGTACATTGATCGTTGAGGGTGAATTGTCCATGTTAAAATGTTGCTTTTCCAGCGACCATTAATTTGATCTTTAACTGTGTAATAGTTATCAGAAGTTCCACACCAAAATGAATTTATAAATACGCGAGTCTCTTCATTAAGCACCCCATCGGCCGTTAGGTTATAAAAACTTTGAAATTCTACTAGTGCCGACGACACTGATGTGAAATTTGCAATTTCTGAATCATTATTTGTCTTCAAATAACCGTGATATTGCAGGAATTTTTCTACATCTTCATTAATTAATTCGCCTGCTGCAAAGGCAATCAACATGTATAGTACTAACACATGCATACTGAGAGCTCGTTACATACTGAGGAATTATACATGTAACATCTTATTTAATACGCTCCAACACATCCAACTCTACAAGTTCTTCTAAAATACTCATGATCTCGTTCAAATGATTTCCGTTTCCTGCTTGGTGTGACGCATCGAGTTTTGCAAGGCGATCGACTAAGTCATTTACGTCATTATATTGCAGGTCAACTGCTCGAGCAGGTCTACAAACTTCATCTTGGTCATTTAAAGCATGGAATTTCGAGTCCAAATCTCCTCTCGCTTGCCTTTTTCTAGTCCGTTTTGCTGGAAATAGTTTTGAAATGATATTAGTATATTTCCATGACCTATTAGACATAATACGGTTATTAGGACCAAATTGTACTCTATGGGCGCTAGTTTTATCGAGAATTTTCCTATAGGCAGCCAAATCTCCCATGTCATAGTCTTCAGGCATACTTTTCAGTAATAACTGCTTTAGACCAGGTGTTAACTCAAATTCTTTATCATTTAGAACCAATCTATTCTCGTTCATAGTCGCAAGAAAATGTCCTATAAATA
>MU191387.1:0-22595 GCA_016904865.1 Pissodes strobi
GGGTCACGTTCTGAGAAAAAATCAAAAAACTCCCTTCAACGAAGAAATGTGATTTTTAATTAAAATATAAATTCTAAATTTACGATTTAGGCCTCAATCAGCTATTATGACACTTGCCGAGTAAAATCTCTAACGCACTAAAGATAAAATAAGGCATCCCACTTATAGGTAAGCTCGATAAACCAAATAGCTAGATCAGCAAATGAAAAGAGAATAAACGAGAATATAAACGATAGACGTCAAACGGTCTAGTCGTTTAATTATAAAATTATTAATTAAAACTATGTTTATCGATGAGCGATATGCAATAATTAAGGCAAACGTCTTACTGTCGTTAATTATAAAGTCATTAATTAAATTAATTAATTAAAATGACATATCACAACAGTTCGAGAATTATGGTCCTTAAATAAAAACAAATTGATTTTACTTGAATCTGGTCTAGTTGTAGACACTGGTACTTTCAATGAAGTACGTCTCCATTAAGTGATTGCGTCACCCTGACAAAAAAAAACCTCGGTACGGTGGAACTAGCTAGGTTAGGGTCGAAAGGAGGCCTCCAAAAGGAATTCTATCCCATAAAAGGAATGCTGTCCCACAGAAGTTTAATAATAAATAATTTTAACCATCTTAAGTAGAAACACTCGTGTCGAACATACCTTAAGAAAAGGGGTCATCACACTAGTTCATCGCACAACGTTTATAGGCGATATGGCCGATAATTTTAGAAAATAGATATTCTGCTAAATATCTTTATAATAAAGATAAATTCCGATACGGAAAACGCTCTGCTCACCTTGAGTGTTCAGGAGAGAAGAGCTATTAATTTTCTCACTAACGAATAGATACCACCTTTGTCAAGTGGCGCATTAAACGGATGTGCCGTACTTGCCAAGCAGGTTCGAACACCTGAAGTAAGGTCGTGAGAAGTAAGGTGGCGAGAGTATCGATAACACAAATCAACCAGTATAATGAAAAAAATCACAATATTGTATACAATAACATTTGCAACGTTATAAGACGCATTTTCTAAATTGGGTTTTTACTAGTAGTTTGCTATTGCTAATTATTTTTTAATTTTACCTAAAGTTACGTGATCCGATCTATTCTTAAACTGATCTGAACTACCCCATACCTGGTTTTAAGTGAGAAGAAATAGAAACTTGACTCGATCTGATTTAATCTGACCTGAGCTAGTTTTGTACTCTTCTGCTTTGGCCATGACGCAAGTTAATCAGAACTACTTGAAAGTATTTTCGAATTGAATTTTTGATACCTGTAATATTTCACCTGTCTTAGTGTATATTTTTAATTTTAGATCGTCTACCCAAATAGTGTAGATTTCTTTTAGGCGGAATTGCAAAAGGTTGCTTGAATTGAAGCGAAAATTAGTTTAATCAAAATCATGAGCCAGAAGCAATAGTTGATTCCTTTGAAGTACGATCAGTCTAACTTGAAAAAGCATACAACTCTTTTGATACAATTTTTGAAGCTCGGGTGGAAATTGAATCATAAACGGACAATATGGATAAACATGAGCTAGAAGCAAATTATGAAAAATATCTGAATTTACGTTCAAAACTTCAAGCTAAAATTAATTTATTTTTAGGTATTTCTTACTTATGTTGCAAATACTGGGGTGCCTTTAAAGAATCTTCTGTCGTAATGAGTAAATATAAATTAGAAGGAGCTTCAACTTGCTGAAAAACGGGAATTAAGATTCTTAAATTTATAGGCAGGTTTTTTTAATTAGTATATAAATTATGAGAACATGGTGATGCTTTAACATTAAAATATAATAACGATAGTATGCAAACAGTATTCATGGATATTTTCAGAAAGTCAAATATTTTCCTTAAATTGAGTTGAATTTCTTCTACTGCCTCATAAAGAATCTCTTTTTAATTGCATTGTCTCTTAAATTTAAATATTATAACCCTGTTTCACTTGATGCTTTCAATACGCAAATTTACGTGAGAAACGTAGACGAAGCGAATGTTGGTTCCTTTAAGGCAACTATACCTAGTTTAATCAATTAAATATGATCAAATTTTGGTTTTATTTGTTTACAACTAACGGATTTATTCCTTAAGACGGTTATAAAGAAATTATGTTTTCATTTCAAATGAATTAATTATTGGACTCCTATTTAGGTAAGTTTTTCCACTGTTAAGCGAAAAAATATTTAGTTAAGTGTATTCTCTGAGCAGGTGCGCAATGCAGCATCCTGAAATGATAAAACAAATTGAATGGCTTAAATCCAATGAAAATTTTCCACTACACTGCATCCCTGCCAACACAAAACCGTATGTGTATATCTTGGCTGGAAGCCCCGAAGCAGTAATTATTTATCCTGCGGTGCGGTAACGGAAAACGACGACCGTCTTAAGATCCTGAGAAGAGATAAGCAGGCTGTTCAAACCAATCGATGTCTGCTCGATTGGATGCTGCTACCGGCTAAAATGCTGCCATCTCTAATAAGTCATTCCTGGGAAAATTTAATGCAAGTAATTTTTAATTAAATTAACTTAATTCAGATTATTCCGAAGGGCCTTACTTAAACGCTATGGGGGGTGCAATTTAGCTGCTATGCGTATGAGGACTGTCTGCTTTCATGCTGATTAAGTATTCTATTTCCAGATGTAATTACACCAAGAATGGTGCTCAAAATTATTTTCTGTCCAAACATCCAACAGTATTTCTTTTTATTTTTCGACTAGTTATTTATTGCAAGACGTATACCTAAATATAAGCTTGTTGGCTCTTCTAGGAAATGCAACATGGATATTTTTTTAACAATACTTGCGTTCACTTTTATCACTCATTATGAGTGATTTCAAGTTTGGTTTCAAAAATCTCTAAATGTTAGAAATCTGGATATTTGCTTACTTTCAGATGTTTTTCCACATGGCAAAGACTAAGGATTAAAAAGTGATGCAACTTTCAATTTTGCCTCCCTTCCTCACAATAACTTTAAGATTCTTAGCAGTATGACTAACAAGTAATTCGGAAAATATTTTAACAAGATATAAACATGTTGGAATTTAATTATGAAAATGATAACGGAAATAATTGATTTGTACATTTAACCAGGAACGGAAAAAGGATATAAAATATAATATAGAATAGAAGCACAAAGAATGAGAAACAAAACTCAAAATAAAAGACCATTGTTGATATTTACATCGAACCAAAAAGCTTACTAAATTAAAAGAAAAAAAAAATAACGTTAAAGAGAAAGCACCTCAGCATAATTCTTCGCCTTCCTCATACCTTCTGTCGTTTAAATTTGAGATTTAGTTCTGAAGCATTATTTCCTCTGCCCTGTACTTTTTCACAAGTTCTGAAAATATTATCGCTTCTGTATTAAACTCTTTTTTTCACCGAAATGCTTAGAACCACAACATTGTTCTAAGTATACCGATATTCTGGCTTACCACGTTTATATCAAAACAACTAACGACTTCTTAATAGGCCCCACATGAACGAAAACTATTCAGCAATTAACAAAACCGCTAACTTAATCTTTATCCCTTCAAAAACTTTTAGAGGAAATTTAAATTCGGTTTACTGCGCGCTTTAAGGTGGCTAAAATCTTTTAGAGCATTAAAAATATTGCCGAACTTCGACTATACCCATCAGGGTTAAAGTTTCAAATACTTCGGATCGTGAAATGCCCCTGGGAACGTTTATTTCCTGATAAAACGGCTATACAAAAGGTTGAGAAACCACTGCGATCAAGCGTTAATAAATATCCATGAATTATGCCACCATAAAAAAGTTTATAAATATCTTAATAAATTTTCTTATAATCGAACGCTTTTAGCTATACTGTGTCCCAAAGTGAAGATGTCTGTTATGATCAATAGAAGGAGAAGACTGACAGAATTTCATGCCATTTTATCAGATTTGGGCAATAGTTTTAATTTTCAAATAAAATGTGAAAAATTACACAAAAATAGTATGAAACTCCATAGTTTGAATTCCATAGATTTTCTTACATTTTGTCTACATATCAGTGACGACATAGTTAGTTTTGAATCTAGTGTGCGAAATACTACTTTGGTGATCGAGAACTAGAGTTTTTGTAAACAATATTTTTCTACAACGACTTTAATTTGATTGAACTAAAACTATTGCATGATCTCTTGTATTATAATATTTAATGCAAATTAATTTAAAAAATGGCAGCAGATCCCCATGTATAACTATAGAAACCCATAAATTGACAATAAACATTTTTCACTGACGTTTTCGGTATACGAGTGTTGAATATTGATTTTTAAAGTAAAATAATACAGAAGATAATAATGGACAGTCTCGAAAGTGAAGATGACTTATCTTGTACCCCACGAGAAATATCAGCAGCACCTAACCTTCTTACACTGAATATTCTACCGGAAAAATCCAGTAAGAATGGTGGGTATCAACAATCATCGCATTTGCGAAAAAAAGTGAAAAAATTCATCCGAAATAGTTATTTTGTTACATGTTTTTGTTTAAATGGAGTTTTTCAGGACGAATCATTGCTGTATGCGGACGAGGCATTAGCCGAGTCCGGAATAGCAGATGAGTCCTGAAAAACTTCATTTAGGTACGTGTGACAAACACTATTTTTTGTCATACGCTCCCAAAATTTAATTTTTATTTATACGCTTTTTGCACAATTCTTCAGAACGCCAAAATTTGCAAATTTGCCATAATTTTTGAAATCATAATGTACGACAAAGTTAGCTTAGAATTTGATATCGTAGCGACTATTTGACATTTTTGTCATATCATTCGAAATTTGACATTTAGACATAGTCAGGAATTTTGGAATAGTCCGTAAAGGTCGCCATGACGACTTTTAGGGATTAGGCCTAAAAAGAAGCATTTTACGGACTCGGACTCATATGAGTCAGTAAAATAGCTATTTTTGGGAGCGTATGACAAAAATATTTTACTGGCATATGTTGCGGAAAGATCGATTGTAGTTAAGTCGTCTACATTATGGTCAATATATTAGATGTTGAAGTTAACTCTTAATGTCAAGGAAAATGGAGTTTCCAGAATTGGTACCGTTTTAAAAAAACTTTTAATTTGGGTCCAGTGCACATCAATCAGTTTCAAATGAGGCATTTATTAGCAAAGATAATTTATTATATTTAAAATTTTACTCTTGATATTAATTTAGGAGTATTTCGGGTGCGGGAGGTGTGAAAATGACTTTTCATGATATCGAGGATAGGGATTCTATGTTAATAGTAAAAGTTTCCGATATATAAACAAACGTACAGCGGATGTCTGCAGTTCCAAAACTAGAATATGTCGAACTTTACAGAAAACAGACAGCTCTTTGTCCAAGCTATGCATCGTCACGGTGATTTTTTTTTCTGAGATATCTAAACAATAGATCCTTTAACCAGGTTGCTGGAATTAATTCACTTTAAAAATGCCGACTCTAATTCCAAATTATCTCAGATTAGCAAATCCTAAATCATATACTGGTAACTGCTTTCTGAGGACATCTGCAACACTTCTTGCTAACACAAGAGGTGACATGACTACTTTAAAACCCATGAAAGACAAAAATCTTCAACCTTGGCAGAAGAATATGTGGAAGACTCGACAAATTATAAAATTAATACTACTTATATTAAATAAAATTCTCGATTGCGAAACTTTAAATTTAAATCCAGTTCCATCTAGCTCAACAGCGAATAATAATAATTTAAGCCCTACCACAGTCCCCTTTCCCTGTAGCCTCGAAGTAGAAACACCGGCAACGCTGCTCTGAGTCATGTTGGTCACGTGACATTTGACAAGTTTGTATACAATTTTAATGGAAACAGGCCGCTCTTTTTCGGTACTCCTAATTAAATTGCATTTTTACCGGGTTTTCGTTGATATTTTATTGCCCAGAACCTCTACGAAGTATTAGTTACTATTTTTGGTGCAGATTCTCCATAATATCAGTAAAAAAGTGATAAATAGTGAAGCCGGTTGGCCTGCCGCGGTCGTTTACGTTACTCTAATGGCGGCACATTTTGTGTCCAGTTTCATTTTACGGATAGTGTTGTTTATTTTAGCTTATAGCCGATTTGTAGGTATAAGTAAGTGAATTAGATTTAAAATTAGAGAAAAACTTTTGTACAATAATTACAAAGTAACAAAATATAACAGTATGTTATTTCGCTAGGTATGACAGAACAAGTTGCAGATGAAATATACTTATAATCACAATTCTTGAAAATATTGTTTACATACAGAGTGCATCATAAACGTGGGAACAAAAACTCGATTTGACTCTTCTTTGTCTGGAATTAACAGGAAAAGCATAGAAATACTAATATGAAAGATCATGTGAAAAAAACTTTATATAGAAATTAATGTAAACGTGTGGTGTTCAGCTTTCGCATACGTTGACATACTAAACATAATTGACTTTTACCTAGTTATATAAACAGTACAGTAATAAAGTGATAAATTCAATTCTAGACTTTATTATGAACATTAAAATCATATACAATATAAGTCAAAATTAATCTGATGACAACAGTTTTTAGACATGATATATACAAAAACAAATTTAACTTAAAAGTTAATGACTAAAATGAGTATATATAATTTTACTGAAAAAAAAAATTAAATATTCTAATCGAAGATGTTTTAAGATTTATTTAATTTTTTAAGATATAATTCCCTATTTTTAATTATCAATTCATATTGTTTTTAACAGCGTAATATAAATTAGCTAGTTTTGAGTTCCTGATATTAATAATTCTGATTGAATGTAGCTGAATAATAAGTATGTATTATAATACAACCAAGATATAATCATAACTTATTTATTTGTGTTACTGCACTAATAAAATACTAGACGAATTTAAGAAATTCCATGTATGAAAATATCACACTTGCATAAAGCGAAAAATCAAAAACAGAGTAATAACAATTATCCTGTTTTTGATTTCGTGATTAGGTTAGTAGAAAGAAATAAAGTGATGTTGAGTAATTATTATTAGTGATAGCACGCACAAGTTTCACAAACACAAAACATATTTCAAATTTAAATTCGGATTTTCTAAATATACTATAAGTACAAAGTCAGGAACATTTCATCCAAAATGAGTATTTCGACTACCAGCAATGTGGTGGCTTAAGTATCCCAACGGACATTAATAAAAGGGTGCTCTTTCATATGTGTGCTATTTTAGAAAAAAATATAACACTGAAAAAATAAAAGGTATGTATTAATTTTTAGTTTTTATAATGTTATACTTCGGCAGGTACTTAGGTAGGTACCATTTTTAGTTTTAAATAAACACACTTTGAAAGCGCATTTTCAGCCTTGTTTCTACTCTACATGAGCTTTCCACCCGGTTCAATACGAATAGCCGCCACAGCGCAAAAAAAAACACAAAACAGCTTCTCAAAAACAAATAGAAAACGTTCGCTGATCGCTTTCGCCGATTGCCGCCGCGCCGAGGTATATCTTCAATTATTGTTAGTTAGTTATTATATTGTTAATTATGTTGTCTGTTGCCGATGATCGCGCTGGTAACACGTGTTTCAAACCGCTTTCCGAAACACTCCAAAACAGCGAAAGTGAAGAAGGTAGTGAAAATTACGCTAACGACAACTAGCTGCACAGTACTTTTTAATATTGTGTATGCATCCAAAAAATCGTTTGAAGTTGGCATTTGCTAACACATAAGAATCGCTTGGCGTTAGCCTTTCAAAGTGGCGTCCGGTCGTACTTCGATTTCATGAACCACGCTACTTTAGAAGATTCCACAACGAAAGTCAACACCAATGCGACGAAGATTAAGGAGATTCTAGGCGGCAAGGAAGCCTGCCCAGCGATTCCGCCGGCTAATCACCCGGCGACGCAAGGAGCGACGACTAGCAGAATACGTGATAAATCACCGGCCGTTAAGAGATTAACGACGTCGGGTAAGCACAAAAATATATTCTCCACACACAATACACAACACAAACCTTACTCGCACATTAAGATGGAATCGACAACAATTAAAAAGCTCGAGGCCGAAAACCAAGAGCTCCGCAAGACAATACATAGACTGAAATCCGATCTCAATAAAAATAACGAACTAATCTCCGAGCAGTCAGCTCAAATCAATCAACTATTCAAACAACAAACAAATTAGCGAATAATCAAAACAACTCAGCGATCAAAATTTATTCAACGCGGATTTAACTAACACAAAAGCACGTATTCAACATTTCATACACTGGAACATTTACAAGGAACACTTAACTCAAAACATGCAAAACTTACCATACAGCGCCTCCAAGGGGGAGCTAGAGAACGAAGTTGCTAGATTCACCGAGGAGATACAAACAGCCATAAACACAGCCACAAAATCAGTACACACAAAACAAAACGATCCATACGCACTCCCACATAACATAAAAACAACATAAGGCTACGAAAAAGACTAAAACGACGAGCCAGACTAACAAACAACGCAGACCTAAACACACAAGCAAACAGACTCACGAACACAATCAAAACAGACATAAAAACACACAAAAACAACAAGTGGACTGAATACCTCACCACACTCAACATACAAGACAACTCAATATGGAACAAGACGACGAAACACAACCAACCAACACCATAGAAATTGCGCAAATTATTGCGCAATTGAACCCGAAAAAAGCACCCGGTCACGACAACATTTATTTATTTATTTATTTATTTATTTATCAACGGTAACACCATTTTTACAAACAATAGGTAAAACACACTTACTAGTTTTATACAATTATACATATACATAATAATTCAGCATTATAATCTCATAACAATAGACTATGCAGCATAAAAGAGCCTGAACAAGTGCTTCACTTATAGAGGGTATAACAAACAATTTTATACTTTCGCAGGGATGCAGACAAATGCAAGATATCACAATTATCATTAAAACGCTTTTGCATTCCGGACATGGGGTTGTTAAGGCCATAGTTTGTTCTATGAAACGGACAACGAAAAAGGGAGACATTTCTAGTGTTATGGGTATGACCTGGTGCATTAAAATTAAGTAATTTGAGGAGATTTGGAGCACCAATCAGACCATTTACCAATTTGTAGACAAAAACCAGCTCCTGCTGATACCTACGACCCTCCAGTGATTGTAAGTTTAAAAGGCTACATCTTTCGGTGTACTCCAAGTTGAAAATATCTATACCCAGCTTAAATGCATAAGATTTAAAAAACTTTTTTGGACTCTTTCTATAGATTTAATATGTGTCGCATAATGTGGCGACCAAACGATCGAACCGTATTCCACGCAAGGTCTTACAAAAGTCAAAAATAATGTTCTAATTATATATGGAGATAAATCTTTACTTTGGCGTAGAATAAATCCAAGCTGTTTAAAGGCTTTGCCAACTATTGCGTTAATGTGGGCTTTAAGATTTAACTCCGCATCAAGAATTACGCCCAGGTCTTTCACCTGATGTGTTCGTGTTAACTCATTGTCGTTCAAATCATAGATAAAGCGACTTAGGTTTTTGCTTTTAGAAAATGTAATAACAGAGCATTTTGAAGGATTTAGATGTAGTCCGTTTATACGTGACTACTCTGCTAGTGTGTTTATATCCATCTGAAGTGCTTCTGAGTCTTGGATAGAATTTATTGCTCGGTAGACCTTCAAGTCGTCAGCAAATGACAAGTGAGGGGATGTGAGACGGTTACTTAGGTCGTTCGTAAAAAGTAAAAATAACCATGGTTCACAGTGGGATCCCTGCGTTACTCCTGAAGGAACTTCAAATGGGACAGATAAGTAATTATTTATTCTAACGCATTGATATCTATTTCTTAAAAAAGTATTAAACCAAGATAGAGCCGGGTCTTGAAATCCCATAAGTTTCATTTTAGTGACTAACATGTCATGATTGTTACCAAACAGAGCACTCAAAAACTTACCAGAAATAGCCCTACTCAAACTTACTTACATCATCAACACAATACTATCACTAAAACACTTTCCAAAATTTTGGAGAAAAGCAAAAGTCATACTTATCCCAAAACCAAACAAAAATTTGATCTTTCCGCAGAATTTGCGACCCATTAGCTTGCTTTCATCACTGAGCAAGCTGACGGAGAAGGTTATGCTGGAAAGAATGAACACTCACATAACACAAAACAATCTGATCCCAGACAAACAATGAGTTCCAGCTAGCCAGATTAGTCGAGGAGGCGACTAGAGGACTGCAAAGACGGGCATCGACCGGTGTTGTAGTCCTCGACGTCGAAAAAGCCTTCAACAAAGTTTGGCATGAGGGACTCATACACAAACTAGACAGATTATACAAAATACCACCGCCACTAACTCAACTCATCGCATCATTCCTCAAACACAGATCTTTCACTACACAAATAAATACAGCACTATCCACCACAAGGCGCATAGAGGCTCTCCTCTATCGTCCACTCTATACTCACTATACACAACAAACATACCTAGACACACACACACAAAACTCTCCATATACTCAGATAACACATGCATATTTTCAATAAATAACAATCACGTAAGACTCAAAAATCACATACCACAACACTTAGACTCCATAAACGAATGGGCGGAATCCTGGAATATCAAAATTAACGACGATAAAACGCAGGGCATGCTCATAACAACTAAATGTAACAAACAGATTCCAAATTTAAACTCTCAAAATTCAATCATAAAATGGTCTGTCTCTCTAAAATACCTAGGGGTAACCCTAGATAGTAAACTTACATTCAAGGAACATATCCAAGCAAAATTAAATGAAGGCATTGTAGCCAAACAAGCCTTCTTTCCATTAATTAACAGAAAAAGTAAAATTTCATTAAAGAATAAATTACTACTTCATAACCAGGTAATAAAGTTCAAAATATTTTATGGAGCCATATTTTACACACATGCAAGCAAAACAACCAAAAATAAACTACAAGTATTCCAAAACAAAACACTTAGATAATTTGTGAACTCACCTTGGTACGTTCACACAGACATACACAACGATCTCAAAATAGACACAATCAACAGCTACTTGGCAGGCAAATACACAATATTCTTGGAACAAGTACGCAATCACACAAACCCAATCATAAAAACACTATTCAGCAGAAATACTCATCCAAACAGAACCGCACACAAAAGTTTACTACTTCCACCAGAACACTAAATCACACTCACAATACACTATATAAAAAATCAAAAACCAAAATAAAAATTATATCAATATCATTCTTATTTTCAAAATTTTTAAAATCTCAAAAATTTTAAAAATTTTCAAAACTCAACATTTTTCAAAAATTTTCAATTTCAAACTCAATAACTATCTACAAGAATGATCTCAATAACAGCTGGGGACGAGAGCATCGCTGATGCCCTAGGCCGGGTTCCTGCCGGGGTGTACAGCCATTAAGGGACTGCACGGGGTAGCTCGATGGGCTCCATGTGTAGAAGTAGGGTCAGGGAGTAACACCCCGTGTATTACGTGCAGTTTTTTCATGGGTGGCCGATATGGGCTTGCAGAGAAATCTGCAAAATCCGAATCGATCAGCCTCGCCTGGGTGTCTACAGCAATTCTCTTGTCTGCTCAAACCGCAAAAACAAATCTTTCGATCCCTCACTAAGGGCTTCACGGCGTTTAAAGCGTTTCTTCTTCACTACGTTCCTTCGATCTCCAGAACATACACACAAAATCCAAACACAATTACACTAACTACAAGGCAGCTAAAACCACAACAGTGCAAGAGTGTAGGAGCACTAGCACAATGAGAAAACACCATAGCTAGAGGTATATCTTCATCTCCACGCTAAAGCGACGTTGCCACGTGTCACTTCGCGGCTGTCCTTGAAGTCGGCTGTGGCTCTACCCTTCAAGCAGCAGACCCATCAGGAATAAATATAATTTTCGTAGTGGTTACACAATTAACGTTAATATTGTAATAATAATTGACATAACTGTTAAAAAAAACATACTGCTTTTAATAAATCGTTTTAAAAAATCTACTTTCAGTTGGCTTATTTGTTAAAACAATAAAGATTTTTGATGTTTCTTAATTTCTAATGTATTTATTAAATTATAAAAAGCAGGCGATAATTAAATTTATAATAGGTACCTATGTATTGTGCAAAATATTTTGCGCACGGGGCTATGGTAATGCAAAAAAGAATAATGCCAATAAGAAAATGTCTCATTTTAGACACTGTCGTTAATATGTAAATATAGCCTTTTCTGGCAGATGAAGAAAAAACTACTATTTTCATTCATTTCTAATATATGTTCACGTAAATATCTATTGATGCTACTAAATAAATTATGCATTTTTTATTGGTATTAATCCTTAAATATATTTATATATTTAATCAAATATTTTTATAAGCCATATTTTAATTAAAGTGTAACTTTAATATATCCTATGATATAATATAGCTATACTATTCATTCTTAAATGAATACAATAAAAAGTCCTTCTTGAGGTTCTGATAATACTGATAGGTTTTTTTATGTATGAGCTTCTTGAAAGTTTCCGCGGAAGTTTCCGATTTATGATTTATCATAAAATTAATCAAGCTCTTATCTTCCATTTACTATGTCTCTTCGGATTGGTAATATTTTATATTATTGTAAATGAAATGGGTTTCCTATTATTTCTGTCTTTTATTTTAACGAAGATTGAGATAACTTTTCTGTTTTCTATTTAGCTATTTTGAACTTTCCCTTTCTATTTCAGAATTTATTTCTGAAGACGATTTCTGATTATCTCCAAGCTTTTCAGATTGGGAACATACATTTTCTATATTTTGTAGTTCCAGTATTTATAGTGGAACTTCTTTAGGCGCGTTGTACCTGGTGAGGAAGCTGGTGAGCGCATTACAGCAGTTACAAAATGTATAATACGGCGAATTCGCAGCCTCTTAAATCGATCGAAAGTAGTGAGGGAGATATAGCGTTGGTAAAGACAGAAGGAGAGGGTTCAGTGAATCTTTTTCCGGCCTGTCCACAATTCAAACCAAGCATAGGATATCTTCCTCTTTCCATGTCGTCCGTGTCGAACTCGCCCTTCTTTTTCTGACAAGAATCGATCTATGTACAGTTCGCGGTTTAGTGTATAATATGTGCTATCATTCGTGTCAGCGAAAGCGCGTTGAATAAAAATTTCATTTTATTTATGAAAACATTTTCAACATTCCTTATATTAAATCGGATAATTCTTTATATATTTTACAATTATTGCCCTGGAGACAGAGACACTAGTTTAAATAATGTTGGCCTCTAATTAATTTCGGAAGTAGTTATAGAAAACCGTATTCTTTATTGGAATACTCTTCGCAGGACAATGTGGCGGCGATGGTAATAAAGAATATAATTGTTGCTGTACTGTATGCGAGAGGTATTTTGGAGAGAGTGTTAGAATATGGCTGTTTTCGCTTACTTCTTAATTCTGTGGAATTTCTCAATGCAAGTTTAGTTTGTGCCTCATCAACGTTTTTTACTTTTTACAAACGCCATAAGTAGTTTAAATTTTAAAAAACGATGCTTTTATTATCAGTTAAAGGAAATGGAGTGGCAGGTAAGAAAAAAATTAACATTTTCGACATATCCTTTTCGAGTTTAACCGTTGGACCAAAGCATTGGAGGCCGTTAGAACAACTTGCGACGTAAGGGGAGAACGCTATCGGGGAAAATACGGCACGAAAATGGTTTGCTCATTTCAGAGGTGGTATTTTTGACATAAATGACTCTCCACGTACATGAAGGCCAAGTGATTTTAACGAAGCTCATTTGAACGCTTTAATTCATAACGATCCCCTTCAGTCAATTTGGAAGTTAGTCGCTTTGACGGATTGTCACTAATCAACGGTCGTACGACATTTGAATCAGGGTAAAGCGCAAAAATTTGGTATAAGGGTACCGTACGCGTTGAACGACAACACAAATCAGAGAGAACACATATTTGTTTCTTTGCTTCAACGATATCGTTTAGCTCAACAACATCGAACTTTCCAGCCCTGAATTGTGGCTGGTGACGAAATACGTTGTCTTTTTGTAAAACAGGAAGGAATGGCTAAGCCCTAACAAAAACGGAACCTCTCGTGCAAAAGCTGGCGTTCATCCACGTAAAGTAATGCTGTGCATTTGGTGGGATAAAACAGTCACTATTTATTATGAACTGCTTCCCAGGAATTTAACCATCACTGCTGAAATGTATTGTCAACAGCTCAATAATCTGGCAGCTGCAATTCAATAGAGGCGGCCAAGAAGACAGAATTAAGCGAATTTACAGCATCATAATGCTAGCCCGCAGATCGCTAACGTTACGAAGTTGCTATCTAAGAACCTGGTTGGGAATTTGCTCCACATCAACCTTATTCTCTTGACATTGCTCTATCAGATTTTCACCTTTTTCGGTATTTATCCAACAACTTGCGAGATAAATCCTTTCACAACTAAGCTGACCTTCTCAATTGGCTAAATGGGTTTTCAACTATAAACCACCAGCTTTTTTTCAGGCATGGAATAGAAAAAAATTACCAGAACATTGCGAAACGATTGTAAACAATGGAGAAGAATTAGTTTCAAGGTTTAGTTTATCTGAATTCAATAAATTTTGATTTTCAATAAAACGCTACGGACTTATTCATCAACCTAATATAATATCGATTACTTCAGACTCTTTTGACAGATCCTCTTATTCAGTCGCCTGAGATTCGTTTAACTTTCTATGTCTCCTGGAGTGGAAAAGCATATGGTGATAAAATGAACGAAAAAGTGCCACTTGCTACTATACCTCTTTTCTTTCCTTGTATTGTAGAAAATCTTCTTAGTTTTTCCTAAGGCTCTTTGGCTTCAATCTCAAAAAATAAAATATTAAACACTAAAAACTATGTATATACACATTATTCTTTTTTTCAGATTTTTTTATGGCAGACATGTCCTTTAGCTTCAGTTGTAGATTAAGATTTAGCACATTTCGAGGAATTGTAAATGTATAGTCTACAGCACGCAACCACAATTATACCGCGCGAAACAGGTGCAAAGCCCATAGAAACGCTACTTTATTTTTCCGAAAATTGACATCAAATTTCGTGCAAAATAGTCGTCAAGGTATGCTTGACCAGCACTTATTACAGATATATGCCAGTATGAAAGGAGTTAGTGAATGTAAAATTATAGGATCCTGAGGGAAAGGAAGGATAAAGGTAATAAGTAGTAGAGAGCAACGGACAAATTTTCAGAGCCAGTAACCCGTCTCTTTGGTTGTCTCTGGTCTTGTAACTTACTGTTTTGCTCTCTCGCTTGGATAAAGTCGACTGGAGCCGACTTTGATTGAACTAATATACATTTTCCGGGCTTTGGGTAGGGCTGAGTTTTAAAAACTAAAAAGCATTATTGGCAGCGGTGGGATTCGAACCCACGCCTCCGAGGAGACTGGTGCCTTAAACCAGCGCCTTAGACCGCTCGGCCACGCTACCTCTATCTATCATTTTTCCGATGTCCTCCACCCAAGCGTTGTAATTGCCAAGATAAATATACCTATTCGCGTGTATTTTGATCATGCTAAAAATATACATCAGATAGTAATAATTATGGCGTATTAGCGTTAAAAATTATTATTGTTTATGTTGTAATTTTGGTATTGTGTATAATAATTAGTATATTAAAATAGGTTGTGTCATCGTTTAGTGATAAGATTAGCTAATAAGCAAGGAAAATAAATGTTACATTTTTAAATGTTGATATGCTGCGTGCCTGCCTATTGGAATTATATATTTTTTGATTGAAAATAAAAATGTTACGGCAAACCTTTTCTGTTAATATTGAGCTTTTGGGTTTACTTTTAAGGCAAGTAGATAAGGTGCATCTATTTCCGGATTAACTCTTAAGTAAGGTGCAATCAGAAATATTAGACACCCACAAAAATGTTGGGCAGGTATAAATTTACGGGACGGGATGATGACACTTGGCCGCACAGACCCGCATTACCTTGCAAATTCAGGGAAAGGAAGGATAAAGGTAGTAGTAGAGAACAACGAACAAATTTTCAGGGCCAGTAACCCGCCCCTTTGGTTATCTCTGGCCTTGTAACTGACTACTTTTCTCTCGCTTGGCTGAAGTCGACTAGAGTCGACTACTAACGTCTAGCCGCTGACGGTAACTGACTATCCATATGGTATTATTATAACTTTACATGGCCCTCCGCTCGCGCTTCGCTCGCTACTGGGGCTCAATCAACAAGAACTAACCAAGTGCTAATCAAAACTAACCCAAGGCTAACCCTAACTAACCCAGAATTAAGAAAAAAAAAGGTAAATTAATAAAAAACAATAATTCTTAATTTTGGGTTGGTTTGAGTTAGTATTGATTAGCACTTGGTTAGTTCTTGTTGATTGAGCCCCGTAGCGAGAAGCGCGAGCGGAGGGTCATGCAAAGCCAAAATAATACCATATGGATAGTCAGTTACCGTCAGCGGCTAGACGTAAGTGAGCCGACTTTGATTGAACTAATATACATTTTTGGTGTTTTAGGTCGAGCTGAGTTTTGAAAACTAAAAAGCATTGGCAGCGGTGGGATTCGAACCCACGCCTCCGAGGAGACTGGTGCCTTAAACCAGCGCCTTAGACCGCTCGGCCACGCTACCTCCACTGTCAATTTTCCGATGTCCTACAGCCAAGCGTTGTAATTGCCAAGATAAATATACCTATTCGCGTGTATTTTTAGCCTGCTAATAGCTAGCTATTAGCGATAAATATTATTATTGATTACGATGTAATTTCCGTATTGTTTATATTCATTAATAATATGTTAAAATAGGGTGTTTCATAGTTTAGTGATAAGCATGGCTAATAAGCAAGGAAAATAAATGTTACCTTTCTAAATGTTGATATGCTACGTGCCAATTGGAATTTTATGCGGGGTAGGTACCTAGATTGAAATTAAAATGTTACGATAAACCTTTTCCGTTAATATTGAGCCCTTGGATTTACTTAAGGTGCATATATTTCCGGATTAACCCATAAGTAATGTGTATTCAGAAATATTAGAAACCAACAAAAAAATGTTGGGCATTTTATAAATTTACGGGACACGATGATGACACTTGGCCGCACGGGCCTATTGAAATTGTTAAGCCCAAAATGCTACTTTTGTTGGTACGCCACTGTATATTTGGGCGCTATCATTTTGACATGTCAGCAGATTTGCTTATTGAACGTTTCTCATTCATTTATAATAAAAGTTAGTCTGTGCTGGAAATTCAACAAGCGTTTTTCATTTCTAATAGCCCGGTCGTCGCGAAGCTAGGGTTGCCAACTCGCTTCCAAAGAAAATCGGGACAAAGTTGCCTAAACCGCGGGACAAAGAGGCCAAATTCGGGACAAATTATTTTAAATTCAAATTGTAACAAAAACACAAATAGCGTCCCGCGACAGATAGCGGCGGGACGCGGGGCATATGCCTCAAAAATCGGGACATTCCGCGCCCGGCGGGTGAGTTGGCAACCCTACGCGAAGCCCACGATAACCTCCGAAATATGATGTGTTTTGTTAGTAAAATTTCCGAGTGATTGCCCAAGTATGGCTGGTAATTATATAGTTAATGTCCCAAGGCTGAAAGCACGAGAAAACTATGACGATTGGGCGTTTGCTGCAGAGAACTTTCTGATTTTGGAGGGCTTATCTAAATATATATCAGAAGTTGTGCGTGATGATGACGCCAAGGCAAAGTTAATCCTAACAATTGACAATCTTTATATGTCCATATAAAAGATGCAGCAGCAACTGTGGATATATGGAATAAGTTAAAGACGTTGTTTGATGATAAGGAATTTGCAAGAAAAATTAACTTTATAAGAAGTTTGATTTCTTTCCCTTTGGGAAATTGTGAAAGTATGGCAAATTATGTTAATCAAGTTGTCGAAACAGGCCCAGAAGTTGCGAGGTACAGGTTTCGGCATCAATGATGAATGGATTGGTTCGCTATTGTTAGCAGGATTGCCAGATAAAATTCAACCCATGATTATGGCAATCGAGCACTCAGACTCAGAAATTGCCATTACCACTGACTCGATAAAAACTATGCTATTGCACATGAAGTAGATGTCAACGGCAGTGAAAGTGCGTTTGCCAGTAGGCAGTTTTGGCGTGACAAACCGAAACGGAAATAAAAATCTGAAATCGGAAACCAATTTTAATAAGATAAGTGTAAACAACTAGGACACTTTCAAAATACATGTCCGAATAAACACGCTGGTAAACAGAAGACTTCAATCGCTTTTAGTGTAGTATTTTTAAATGGGTCATTTAGTAAATTATACTGGTATATCGACCCTGGCGCGAGAGTACATCTGACTGCAAATAAAAATGGCTGACGAATATCGAAAGTTCCGCTAATTTGCAAGAAAATATGGTGGCTAATAAGACTAATGTTCCTGTTATTTATTCGGGTGAAACAAATTTAACTACTGTAGTTGGATCGGTATGAAATAACTGTTAAAAATGTGTTGTGCGTTCCCGAATTGCCTACGGACTTATTATCGGTAAGTCAATTGATAAATAATGGAAACACCGTTACGTTTATGAACAATTGCTGCCAAATTTTCAATAAACAAAACGAGTTAGTTGGAACAGCTGATTTGAAGGATGGCGTTTACAAGCTAAACACATGGAATGCCGATAAATGTTTATTGTCATCGGAAACGGTTACTACCGGGGAAGTCTGGCATCGTCGTTTTGGGCATCTTGTCAGTGCTTATCTGAACAAAATGAAGAGTGGGATCGTTGAAGGACTTAGTTATCCAATTATATAGGACAGAAAAATTGTCACAGTTGCTGTGAAGGTAAGCAATCTAGATTACCATCCAAAATAAAGGGCATAGAGCTAAGGATATTTTGGAAATAAACCATACTGACGTATGTGGTCCAATGAAAACTCTGTCCCTTGGTGGATCAAAGTATTTTGCAATTTTTGAAGATAATTTTAGCCGTATGACGTTTGTTTATTTTCTTAAAACGAAAGATCAAGTGTTTGATTGTGTTAAGAATTTTAAAGATATGGTGGAGAATCAAAAGAATAGAGATCCTGAGGTCGGACAACGATGGTAAGTTCTGGAGTATGGAGTTTGAAAAATGTCTAAGGAACAATGTAATTATTCATCAAAAAACAAACCCCTACACTCCGGAAAAAACGGGACGTCTGAAAAGGTAAACAGAACTGGAGTCAAAAAATCTAAGTGTATGCTGTTTGATGCAAATCTTGAAAAGAAGTTTTGGGCCGAGTGACTCCACGCTGCTGTCTACTTACCAAATCGATCACTAGCTTCTGACTTGATAAAACCCCATATGAGCTCTGGACAGGCAGAATGCCTGACGTGAAAAATCTCAGATTTTTCGGTAGCTCAGTGATGGTACATGTTCCCAAAGAAAAACGCTTAAAGTGAAACAGAAATGCTGTTGAGTGTCTTTTAGTAGGATACGATGACGAAGTTAAAGGTTATCGAGTATATAATGCTAAGAAAATTACAATATATTTACGAGCCGAGGTGTAACCATTATGGAAAATATCAAAGAAGCAGTGAACATCATGGTAAATAGTACAGCAACCACAGAAGTAGATAATAACGACCAGATATCAGTTTCAGTGGGAGAACCAGTTGCTAATGAACTTTATGAAGATGTGGAAGTACTCTCTAATAGCTCTGGTGAAATTTGGGAGAATGCTGTGAATGATGAAAGCTCTTCGTCTCCTGGTAAAAAGGTTCCTGTTGTGTTGACAAGATCAGAAAGAATACCGAAACCGAGAAACTTGGGAAATGGATTGTGACAACAAAGTTCGATACGGTGCTAGATTAGTTGCGAAGGGTTTTACTCAAAAACCTGGTGTCGATTTTGACGAAACTTTTTCACCCGTGGTAAGACATTGTACACTTAGATTATTAATAGCATTGTCTGTAAAATTAGATTTAGATATCATGCATTTAGATGTGACCACAGCTTTTCTTAATGGTATACTTGAAGAAAACGTTTTTATGATGTTACCTTTAGGTTTCGAAAATAATGATAAACATAAGGTTTAAAACCTTGTTAAATAAAGCCATTTACGGTCTTAAACAATCTGCTAGAGCATGGTACATTAAAGTTGACGTTATTCTGAAAAACTTAGGATATAAAAAATCTGATCAAGAACCTTGTTTATATATAAAAATCAAAGATAGTTTGTTGACATTTGTAACAGTGTATCTGGATGATTTTTTAATTTTTTCAAATAATAAGGCCGAAACGGATAATTTGATATTCGAACTTGATCAACACTTTAAGATTAAGGACCTAGTGCAGATTAAACAATGTCTCGGTATGAGAGTAAACATTGATAAAAAAAAACAATACTGTTACTTTAGATCAAGAGCAATATATAAATCAAATTTTAACACGATTTAATATGCTGGATTGTAAAACTGTAAGCATGCCTATGGAAGTCAATGTTAATCTTATGAAGAGTGAGAATCCATGTAACACGGATTTGCCATATCAGCAACTGGTCGGTCTTTGATGTATTTTGCCGTTTTAACTAGGCCTGATATTGCATTTTCGGTAAGTTATCTTAGTCAGTTCAATAACTGTTTTGACGAAACTCACTGGAAACAGGCTAAGCGCGTTTTAAGATATTTAAATCACACTAAGTATTATGGTTTAATATTTCATAACGATATAGTTCGAATTTAGAAGGTTTTGTAGACGCTGACTGGGCAGCCGATTCGAATGATCGTAAATCATACACAAAATATTGTTTTAAACTTTGTGGTTCAGTCATATCTTGGGAATGTAGAAAACAAAAAACGGTTGCAATATCAAGTACTCGAAGTTAAAGATGCGTCAAGTTGGCCCCCCACATTCGAATTTCCTAAAAAATTTGTAATCACTTACTGTGCTCAAAGTGTGCTTTAGTGTGCCGATGATATTTTGAACTGTGCTGTTTCGATACCAAAGTTATAGGGAAAAATTAGATGGGGGGCTAACTTGACGCTCAGCCCCCCCAATATTTCGGAAATCAGATCATACAAAAATTAATTCTAATTTAATCGGCAGTGTGCTGAACTGTGCTCAACTAGGTTTTTCTCAAAATTTAAATTTTAGACCATTTTCTGCTAGTTGCCACCCTCCCACATTCGCATTTCCTGAAAAATTTGTAACCACTTACTGTGCTCAAAGTGTGCTTTACTATGCCGATGATATTTTGAACTGTGCCGTTTCGATATCAAAGTTATAAGGAAAAATAAGATGGGGAGCTAAGTTGACGCTCAGCCCCCCAAATATTTCGGAAATCAGATCATACAAGAATGAATTCTTATTTAAACGGCAGTGTGCTGAACTGTGCCGAATTAGGTTTTTCTCAAAATTTTAATTTTAGGCCATTTTCTGCTAGTTTCCCACCCCCACATTCGAATTTCCTGAAAAATTTTTAACCACTCCTCAAAGAGTGCTCTACTGTGCCGATAGTATTTTGAAGTGTTCCGTTTCGATACCAAAGTTATAGGAAAAAATATGTTGGGAGGCTATTCCTTGACGCTCAGAAACCCCCCCCCCCCCCCCTATATATCGGAAATCACATCATACAAAAATTAATTGTAATAAAATCGGTAGTGTGCTGAACTGTGCTGGATTAGGGTTTTCTCAGCTTCAATTTTTGGCAATTTTCTAATAATTTCTAAACAATTTTTGGCCATTTTCTAATAAGAACCTAATGATGCTCAACCCCCAATATTTTGGAATTCAGATCATACAAAAATTGATTGTGATTTAACTGGCATTACACTGAACTCCGCTGGATTAAGCCTTTCTAAAAATTTAAATTTTTGGCCATTTTCTGATATAAACCTAACAGGGGGCTAACTTGACGCTCGCCCCTCCCCTAAACTTTGGAAATCAGTTCAAACAAAATTGATTTGTGATTTAATCGGCAGTGTGCTTAGCTCTGCCGATGATATTTTAGAAGGCTATAAAATGAAAACAGTTCAAGATAGAAAAGTAACATTTTCACATTCCTATCTTAATTTTCAAAATGCTATCCAATACATTTTGACTAATGTCAACTTACGTCAAAATCCATCAAAAAAAAAGGGACAGGCGGCAGTATTCCTGTTAAAAAGTTAGATAGGGATGTGAAAATCTCACTTTTCTATTTCAAGCAGTTTTCATTGTATAGCCTGCTGAAGTAGGCAAAACAACAACGATTTCCAATTTTGTTAATATTTTAAAATCAGTTGATCGTAAGTGTGCAAGTGATACATCAAATTACATATCTTTTTAAGCAGAAGCAGGATATTGAAAAATATAAAGGATGTTCCATTTAAAATTCCAACGTTGCCATTGGTTTCGCGTAGATCTGGCAAATATGCACTTGTGAATATAGTTTAAAAATATAGATTTTTTCTATTAGGCCATAATGGCAAATTTTTCAGGAAATTCGAATGTAGGGTGGCCAACTCGCACAAATTGTAAAAAATTGATTTTTTGAGAAAAACCTAATCCAGCACAGTTCAGCAAACTGCCGCTTAAATCAGAATTCATTTTTGTATGATCTGA
>JAEQML010055427.1:0-36027 GCA_016904865.1 Pissodes strobi
TATAAGTAATTTACATAATATACTTGTTTTAATTGACTAATGCTATCAGATAGCAGATTCTATTACCATATAAACTGTAACTGCTGCCTATTTTATATTCATGACTGTAATAGGTAGGATTACACTTCTGAAAGCGGGGTTATTTATTGCTGTCCTAGTAACAACTACTATGACTTTAGCTGAGCATTTTGAAATTCTTATTATACGACATCGTCTTATACTTTGTTTTAAAGGTTTCTCGAAGGAAACAATTTTCTTTATCCTCTGACAGGCACAATCAAGCTTCTGCCAAACGATGGTGTTGGGACACATGAACATCCAGATGATGAAGATACGATGTCTCCTGATAAACTACCTCAAACACTAACAGAAATGTAAGTACCATGCAAAGATTTAGACACAGGCGATGAAAATATTCCTTTGTCAATGTTAGATACAACATGGAAGATCCACGCGTTTCGAAATCTTTTAACGTTAATAATTTTCATATATTATCCAATTTTAATGATCCCGACAGGATTGACCAAATAGAAGCAGAACATAATGACGAAAAAGCACCACATATCATTATTTCTTAATTTGTTTGATGATAATATAATAGATCTGTTAATGTAAGAATAAAATAAACATTTGGCAATGAAAACGAAAAACAATCACTGTAGTTGAAATTAATCGTTTTACTGAAATACATATACTGAGAGGCTAAGAAGACAGCTCACCTACGGGATTTGTAACTGGAATACCATGTATATGGGTCATTTGCCGAATATCTATAACTGGGAAAATCCCAAAAACTGTACCATAAAATCAATGCATTAAACCAACCTAATACTTCATACCGTTTCTCTTTCTAACACATTAATATTATCGCGCGGTTTTTTTCATTTTCCTGAGTTAGTTTTAACGGTAAAGATATTGACCTGATTTATTCACAATCAGTAACGAACAGATTATCCAATGAAGAAACCATATACAGGATGTTCCGTTTATAACAACTCTTTCTTTGACAGCTATCTTTTAAGCCAGGTAGGTATTGCCAAATATATGGAAACACCCTGTATGTTTGACGATATAATCGGGGCAAGGTGTGAATTTTAAGTCAATTTTCAGGAAAATGTTATTATTCATTATTGTAGCTAATATTTATCACAAAACTCAATATTCAAATATTAAATTACCACAATTTTACTTCGTACACAGAGTTGATAGGTACAAAAATTAATTTTTTACTTCAGTATATTACCTTTGTTTTTAGTATACTAAAAAAAATTAGTTTTTACAACTTATTTAAATGAAATATTTAGTTATGAATAGAGGAATTATTATAGTGCTGGAAATTAACTCTTGGTCAATTTGTTGGAACAGGCTAATCATGTAGTCTGCATGACTGATTGTTTGTGCAAAAGTACTTTAAGCAGAGTTAGGACAAAGTGGATACGATACAACTTCAAACATATATGAAGAACACTGAGATCAAGAAGTAAAATAAAAGTTTTTACTAAAGAACAAGATTTCGATCTGATTTGCTGCAAATACTGTTATTGACGAAGCCCAATGCAATGGAACTGCTGATGCTGGATCAGTGCAGAGGTGTCTGAAAGCCAGTGAACTAAAGATTATTTGGCAGCCAACAATATTTTTTAACGAAAAGGAACAAAGAGGAAAGGCATGCATGCTTTCGTTAATTTGTGAATCCAGAATTGTGAAAATTAGTAACTTTTAGATGGAAAAGTATTTGGTCGTATGAGAGCCACAAAAAAAAATAACGAGGGGATCCCAAAATAACCACGTAAAAAACGTGCATCAAGTTAGTGGTCACATTGGTGTAAATAATATGTGGGCTTGGAATAATTCTGGGGATATTGAAAATTGTTGTTATATCGGATACATATAATGTATATGTATATTTCAGAAAATATTTCAAAAAGGGTTCATTTTCAAACATCCTAGATTTCTGACTTAGACCTCAAATATTATTCACAAATAGATTAGAGAAAATAATATTAATGGAATCTAGACCCTTTATTCCAGTTGAAAATGTATGAGGTTTAATAGTAAAAAAGATGAATAGTCGCAACTTCCACCCCAGAAATTACAAACAATCGCTCGAGTCTATTCAAGAATAATTAATTATATGCCGAGGCGTTTAGTTTTAGTGGACTACTATGGTACATTGACAAAATATTAAACTAGGTTGTTAAGATTTTCTCGTTTATTAATTAACTTATTTTTCATATTTGATATTGTTTTTAAATAAATCGTTTTATAAAAATTTTGTTTTAAACATGCATAAATAAATTTTGTTTCTAAAATCTTCAAAACATAAAAAACGTGTTTAGCATTATCAAAATACATATTATTGGGTTTGTGATAAACATTAACTTTCACAAAGAATAAAATTTTCTAAAAAATTTAAATTAAAAACATACCCCTCTTATCCTAGAACAAAGATGTTTTGGGAAATAAATCTACCTAAAATAAACACAATGGTTAAGACATTGTGTCTTATTTTGGGCGCTATGGCTCTAATCAGTTCATAAAGAGTAAACCTGTTCGCTGGTAGTTAAGTACGTTGAACAATTAAATGATTCATCAATAATTAATTTGAACTCTATCTCACCAGAATATATGGATGTAGAATTAGGTAATGGATTTGTGCTTACTTATGTAAATAAACCTAGAAATAGCACAAAAATATAGTAGGCATGAATAATACATTTTTCTGCTTTTTGTATAACTATCTACAAATGGTGTTTGAAGAACTGGTACTAATTTGAAGTAACAGAATAATTTAAATATCCGGAAAGGACGGCTAAAAGGAAAAATTATGCAATGGGAATAAATGGGGGGAGGGGATATAAGACGACGGATCTCGATAAAAATTAGACAGTTCTATGTTGGCATGACAATATGATAATCTCATTAAATATTTTTGGTGCTGAATTATTTGAGTGATTAAAGGCTATTTTCGCCAGAAAATCTGGGGGCACTAATTAGGAGTGATCAAAATATTGAACATAGTCTTGTATTGAACTAAAATCAGAACGCTTATTTAAGGAAGCAAAATATGTGCACTGAACGGTTCAAAAAGTATTGTGTTCTTAATGTTTGAGAAATAAACCTGGTGATGGTCATTAAATACAAAATCTGAGACCATTAGTTTATTAAAATTTAAAATAAATTTCTTCGATTTTTGTTTCCACTTCAAGGAATTTTTTTTATATCAAATAATAGTATATTATGATGTAAGTGTATAAGAGGGCTTTTAAAGCACGCACGACATATTTCAAGACACGACGCGCAACGGAGTGTTTTGTAAGTCGCAAGGGCTTTAAGGGCCCCTTATACACGTATATCATACGCTATTTTTTTATTACGAATGCATCATATTCTCAAAAATGTTTTCTTTTTTGAGTTACGTAGTTACTATTTACAATTGCTTTACAATGTTGTTTTTAAATGTGACATATAGTAATTTAAACGGCAGGTAAATATCTAGGTAAAAAAGGTAGATCAAATGCTTCTATAGCAACCTTTAAAAAAGTAGGCGCATCATAAACATCATTTTAAGCACGCTGCAGCGTGCGATAATCGTTGATTATGATGCAAGCATAATAATAGTATATTATGATATAAGTGTATAAGAGGGCCTTTAAAGCACGCGCGACATATTACAAAACACGACGCGCAGCGGAGTGTTTTGTAAGTCGTAAGGGCTTTAAAGGCCTCTTATACACGTATATCATACGCTCTTTTTTATTACGAATGAGTCATAATCTCAAAAATGTTTTAAATATTAAACTTAAGGGATATATTGACGAATATATTAATCTGTCACATTTGACATGATCAAATGTTTCTATAGCGACCTTTAAAAAAGTAGGTGCATCATAAACATCATTTTAAGCACGTTGCAGCGTGCGATAATCATTGATTATGATGCATGCGTAATAAAAAAAGTTATGTTTTGTATTTCGATTGGTCAGAATATTCGCTGCAATAATTGCTGTATTCTTCAATCGAATAATCGACAAGCCCACATATTTAATGTTACATTTATAAGGCTCTGCATAAGTCTCTCTAGGTAATGGCTATTAATCAGTGAAAGTCTTCGACCTCCTGAATAAAAATTCTTATGTGCTCAAAAAAAAAACTATGGGCTCGTTTCGAGATATCGAGCCTCAAAATTTGGATTCATTTCATATTTTTTAGTTCATTTTACATTTTTTACGAAGATAGTTAACCTTAAGACCTAAATTCTGCCAGTAGAATTTCAGAACGGGAGACAATTGAAATATTTTTGGAAAAAAATGTAAGGGGAATAAAGTCATTATATACACACACCATTGTGTTATAGCTAATAGTAAAATGAGAAATGAATTTAATAACAAAAATCTTTTAGTAAAATGCTATATGCATTAAACATAACAGTCAGACTTATATTTTTTAAATATATACCAGATAACTAAGTTGATATTAAAATAGCTTCAGGAGAAGTTCCTGGATAGTACGTATTTTTTTTAAGAGTTGGCGGAAGTTAAAGTTTATTAATTGTTTATTAAGATTTCTAAAAATTCTGAGCTAATGTGATTAAAGAAAATAAATTTACTAGATTTATTGGGTCATGTATGTATGTGGCTCGTTTTCGTGTCTATGTATGGGGAACTCGAAAACCGTAAGAGATACAGTGTCGGTCAAATTAAGGCAAATTGCGCATTTAGGTGCCTAACAATATGCCGTTTAGAAAGTTTCAAAATTCCGAGTATTTCCGGAGATATCCGGAAAAAAACCGAAATTTTGAAAAATCGTTTTATTTTTTTCCTGGGCTTATTTAAAAACGGATCTCAAATTGAATTGCACTTTTGCATTGCCACTTTCTCCGCTCTATCCAATGATGGTATCCAGTTAGAAATCCGACGTTTCGTCTTCAAGGGATCATCATCAACTTTCTTTTTTTAAATACGAACTCTATTTTTTTTATCGTTTTTCAGATGGTATTAGCGTTATTAATATGAGTATATGTTTTTATATATTTTTTTATTTTTTCTTTTAATTTTTATTTTTTTTTTAATTAAATATTTTGCTTTAGCATAATTTTAAATAATTTAAGGTAGGTACTTTTGAAATTTTTATATTCTATAAAAATATTTTATTTTGTTTTTTATATTAAGTGGAAAATTGGAGCCCGTATTAAAAATAAAAATAGTAAAATAATTTTTTACGAGAATATGGCCATGAACTATTACTCAAACAAGTTGCTTAGTGCAAAGATAAAATATTTTTAACTTTTAACCAATTAAAAAATGTATTTAATAGAGAACATGAACAATTTATTTATAATCATACTACGTGATACTATAGGTACTTTGATGGAAAAACACACCTCTTGTAATTTTGCCTATAAACTATTTTTTTTATATGCAAAATTCCAATAGGTGTGCTTTCCATCAAAGTATATACCTATAGTATCACGCAGTATGAATATAAATTGTTTATGTTCTTTATTAAAAAAAAAATTAATTGGTTAAAAGTTGAAAATATTTCATCTTTGCACTAAGCAACTTGTTTGAGTAATAGTTCTTGGCAATATTCTCGTAAAAAATAATTTTACTATTTTTAATTTTTAATACGGGCTCCAATTTTCCACTTAATACAAAAATCAAAATAAAATGTTTTTAAAGAATATAAAAATTTCAACAGTACCTACCTTAAATTATTTAAAATTACGCCAAAGCAAAATATATAAATTAAAAAAAAATAATAAAAATTTAAAAAAAGAAATAAAAAAAAATAAAAACACATACATGCCTTAATTTGACCGACACTGTATCTCTTACGGTTTTCGAGTTCCCCATACATAGACACGAATTCGAGTCACCCTGTACAATTATATTTACTCTTTTGTTTTGTAACAAAACAAATTATGTAAAAAAAGGTAAACAGGTAAACTGTAGAAGAACTTTAACTGCGCATTATTAACGTTTTTAATACGATTCGCACCAGTACCGAGATTTTCCGACGCGTAAGAGATAATTTAGCACGTCGAATAGGCGGGTGTTTACTGGCTCATGGAGGACACTTTCAGCAATTTATTTGACTTTACATGTTGTGCATTATTCAGACCTCTTAGGTGCTATCATTTTTAAAGAAATTCCTGTGACGTGGCAATAGCATTATTTTTTACTCAAAAACTGTAAGAGACGAGAAAAATGCAAGAACCTTAATTTGCTTAAAATTAATTTTTTTATCAAATAAACTAAGAATGTTGAGTGTTTAACAGGTCCGTATTATTGATTTTTGCGAAATTCTAGTAGTCGTTACCCGGATCTCCGCCAATGAACTAATTGAGAAGTTCAACATAAACACAAAATAAAGTGCTCAATCTTTTCATTAAGGTGTGACAAATATTATTCGAATGTCGTTTCTCATTAATTATTAATAAAAAGAAAACATGAAAAAAAATTTTGTTTCATGTTTGAAACCGAAGCTACATTCGAACAAATTTTATACCACATTTTCGTCTTACACTTACGTGAGGATTCATCAGTTTCATATTTTTACCGAGGTTAGGAAACACCCTGTATATTACACAATAAATACTCAAGCTTGCGCCTCTTTAGCCACTATTGCTTCTCCTTTATTTTACGTTAATATTAAAATCTGGCTATTACTTTTGCTGTAATATACTATTTAGTAAAAGGGGTAAAAAAGGGATCTTCGTTGTTTTAACTTATTGCTACATATAATACTTTTACTCAATATAATTTTTGTTTAAAATTTTTTTAACTGACTCTTAATCTGAAATCCTACTATTTAAAAAATATATTTTAACCTCAAAATTCCAAATCTTGTGTACGAGGTACATTTTCTTTGGTCCATGTCAACTTTTGATCAGAAAGACGAAAACTATCAAAATCAAAATTAAATATTCAGAATATTTGTTTAAAAGCCATTATTCATAACTTTATACGGGGTCCTTTCTCTGAAATAGTAAACACGTCCCTACTACCCGAATTTAATTCCAAGAACTATCAAATGGTTCACTAATCAATAAAAAATAAATAAATAAATAAACATCGTTTATTATAGCAAACTAAAACAATGTAAGCAAATTAGAATCTAAGTAAAGCTACTCTACTGAACTATACTGATTCCAACAGGTCAATTTTCACAAAAATTATATATATTATAAAGCAGCCGTTGTCATATGCATAGTTCAATATTGCTTGCGCGCCCTTAAAACATATGATTATAAAACCATTAGAGAAAAATAGTAAAATAAATAAGTTATTGAATTTCAGCAATAATTTCTGTATACCTTATAATATTTGCGCAAAATTAATTTAACTTGCTGGATAATCAATTTTTGAGTTTTACGGCATGCATTGAACATAAGAACCGAAACAAAGCTATAAGATAATGAACCATCGTTAGATTGCTATGACAGTACGAGCTTTACGGTTAGGAATATCATTTTGTATCCAGCAATACGAAAGCAAAGAAAGCCATCAGTTTTTATTAAAAAGGTGCCAAACTGCAGACAACTAGAACTCATTCTAAGGCATCTCAATGTTTAATAGGCGGCAGAAACGTGCTCACTTCTCTTAAGCATTAAAATCAAGTGAAATCATGTAATTAAAGGTTAGTCACAAATATACGTTTATTTCCATAATTCATAATAATAACTTAACATGTTTCGATAACACAGTAGCTCAACATCAAAATAGTTAAACTCCGATAAAATGCAACTCATATAAGCACTTTCAAAACTTTTTGTTCAGAAAATTACAACTACATATCTAAAATTAATATTTAGCTACGTATACAGGGTGTTACAAATTCGACATACGAGCATTGGGATGTCGAAAACTATAAGAGATACAGGGACGGTTAAATGGGGGCAAAGTTGCTCAATTTGCTCATTAATATGCCGCATAGAAAATTGAAAAATTCCGAATACTTTCGGAGATATTTGGAAGAAACCGAAAATGAGCAATTTTGTTTTTATTTTTTTACGCCCTTATTTTTGAATTTATAAAAGAGCCGATTCCACATTTTAAGGAACTTTTTATGCTTTACAAGCTGACATTAATAGTTTTTCAATTTGACGTTTCATTTCTTATATATCACTGTCGCGTCAATTTTTTTAAATACGGACCTGGATTTTTTTTTCACAGACCTTTAAACCTTCATACCCCCAAAATGTAATGGCACTAGTAGTTTTTCATAATAATAAGATTCATTGGCTAAAGTTAATTTTTAATTAAACATTTTTAGTCCGGTCCTGACAACCCAAGTAGCAAATTAAATTCTATAAGGTTTGTATAAACAACTATAAGATATATCTTATAGGATACTAAAATTCTTATAACGTTCTATAAAATCATTAAATGATCCTTATACAACCAAAAAGGGACCATTTTTTTCAACAGTTTGGTAGTATAACAGTTCTATTAAAAGTTTATACAACTCTTATACGACTGTTTTATACACATTTATACAGCTACTATAAAATGGTTTTATAGTGTGTCACGTAGTCACATCTATAAAATGGGATTAAAGCAGCACTACAAAAGTTTTACAAAATGGTTGTATGATGCATTATATTTTTTTATAATGCTGATATTGCGAGCACAATGAAAACATTTTATCATTTAGCAGTTTAAAAAAGCATTTTATTTTTTAGTGAAGAATATTAGAAGCAAATTATATTTTAAGCGTGTTGTGAATAATATAAATCTAGGATGTGCTTGCATTATTGTAAAAATGGAGACTTATTATTATTATTATATCGTGAAAATGGCAGGGCAGTTGTTTAATAGATATTTTGTAAAATCATTTGGAAGGTTTGGACAGCACAAATTTTGATGCGCCGAAAATTTTATTGATAGATTGTAGGTATGTGGTTGGCAAAAAAATGAAGCGCTTTAATTTTGGTTAAGTTTCATGTAAGCATTTTTTTTAATTTTTTTATTTCTCTTTTTTTTTTAATGATTTTAATAGTTTATTACTGCATATGACAATACTTTCACAATATCTTCTCTAAATAATAATAAAGCACATTTTTCAAGTTAGTTTCATGTTTTCCAACTCAGTTATAATACAACAATTTTATCCCAAATAAATGCCTTAAATAATGTTTCATTGTAAAATGAAACGGTATACGATAAAATTGTTTTATAACGATGAATATTTAGGCACTATACAACTTTTTTTGACAAGTAAATAATATTGAGATTCGCCAAAAAGTAGAGGTTGCCAGATCTTATATGATAATATGAATTTAAACTTTCAAAACAGCTGATAATAATTTAATAGCAATGTAGGATAAGAAATTCGGCCTGGGCCGAGGCTAAGTACTTACTACCAATTTTTAGTAAAGGGTTTTATCATTTATAAATAATTAAACTTTACTTTTAACATTATTAAAACGGAAGAGAGAGTGGTTAGAATGGGGGTTTACATTTACAAAAAAATATCGTTACGTATTTTTTTATAAATACAATACATGTAAAATTTTCTTCCAAATATAAAATTTTTAGGTCAACGTGGCAACCATGCTTCAAAAAGTTCAAGAAGGCTAAAGAGATATCAGCTGATCATGGCATCATATGATCATTCGGTTGTTTAACGTGGTTGTATGCGACTGACGGCACTATACAACCTTTATAAAATCTCTTGCATCCTAACCTCAAAGTGAATGTATAATTAAAATTTGTTATTGTTAATATGTCGGTCGGTCATATCAATTTGCGTTTGCTTGTGTAAAATTGATTTTTATAAGATATAAATAATGTTTAAAACAAAGAACTCACTGTTGTTCCTATGCGTTGGGAACAATGTGGAACATTGGATTACTTGCAAGAATTTGTAGATATTTTTTCTTACAAGCTCTTTTAATATTGCCACTGTGTTTGTTAATTTTTTCCACTGAGAATTCGTATTATTATTACTTTGATTGAATTTGTCACCCATCAAAATAAAATATTCTAGTGCAAAAGTGAGGTTACGTTCACTTCAGTCTTATAACGCAGATCTTAGAACGAATTTATTCTATCATACACTGTATAAAAGTGTTTTATAATGCAGCGCAATTCAATGCTATAAAATATTTATTATACAACATTATACATCTTTAATAAGCCAAGCTTAAGTAACTATTTTATAATGTTGTAGCTACTAGTTATATAATATATTATAGAACTCTTATACAATAGGTATACAGGTCTTATAAAATAATATATTTGATATTGTATAAACTTGCTTATGAAGTATTATATAATTTTAAAAGAAATTATCGTATAATATGTTATAGGATATATTGTAAAAGCCACTATAAAATCATTTAATACAACAATTTTCTTTAGAAAACAAAATTATTCCAACAAGAGGCCTAATAAAAACAAACAGTCCTTAAAACAACGCTATTCGACTGTTATACAATAATTCAGTCCTTTTAGAATTCCATTTTGCTAGTTGGGAAAGAATCACCGTTCATATTAATTAAAAACACTTTTATTTTCATTAAAACAATAATTTATAAATATGTTAAAAATATAATAATTATAATTTACAAAAGGACGACTAGTTTTTTAAGTGTTCGAATAAACCTCCGTTTTCTTGTTGGCACAGAACGATTTTTCTATCAATTTTTGCTATAGCTCTTTCAGTTGGTCTTCTTTTTACCCTATGAAATGCATCATGTATGCGTTGGTGCAATTCTTCAAGAGTAATAACTTCATTTTTATAAACAAATTTTTTTAATGTCCCCCATAAAAAAAATCCAGCGGCGAAATATCTGGCGACCTCGGTGGCCATTCAATTGCCCCCTTGTCCGATCCACTTATCAGGAAAGCGTTCATTTAAAAACAATTTTACAGCTCTCGTGTTATGCAGCGGCGCCCCATCTTGCTGGAACCAGAGATGGGGCAATCTATCCAAAGGAATTTCATCCAAATATTCTTGGAAATTCGTAATTAGGAATTGTAAATGCCTTTTTCCATTTAGGATTTCATTAAACAGGAAAGGGCCATTAAGATAATTATGTAATGTGGTTTTCGTCCAGAAATATCTTAATTAAAAGTCAGTTTTCAGCTTGTTTGGACTTTATTGTTAAGCTTTTAAATCAAATGCCAACGTTTCGATGCATTCCGCATCATTCTCAAGGCCAGATTATTCGAGCTACGGATCGCATTAATTTGAACGATCTATACTTTTTGTAAAAAATGCTAGTACGGTACTACTGCTTGCCGAGATGTTTGGTACTAATAATCTGGCCTTGAGAATGATGCGGAATGCATCGAAACGTTGGCATTTGATTTAAAAGCTTAACAATAAAGTCGAAACAAGCTGAAAACTGACTTTCATTAAGATAATTTTTGTTCATACCCACCCAAACATTTATGCTGAACCGGACTTGATTTTTTGTATCCCTCTTGGATTTGCAACCCTCCAGATATGTTCATTTTTGGGATTAAATATTCCGCAATTTGTAAACTTACACTCGTCCGACCATAAAACATTGCTTAGAAAGTTTTCATTTTCATCGATTTGTCTTCTTAACCACGTGCAAAATTGTAAACGTCTCCCTATATCACCAGGTATTAATTGTTGAGATACGTGCAATTTAAACGGTTTGTAGCCACTCTCTTTGAGTATTCGCCATGCTTTGACGTGGAAAATAGTAGGGCGAACAACATCGTACTCAATTTGCCGAGTTGACGCACTGCCATCATTATTTATTTAAAATTACATGAATAGTTTAAGTAGTCGACAGCTTCACTCTAATGAGAAAAACCAACCTGATTTAAATCCAAAGCTTTCTCTTCTTTAGTTATTTTGCTACCATACTTCTTTCTAGCTCGTCCAAATGATCCAGAATCTCTTAGTTGCCTATTTAGTATCGAAAAAAGGCGACTGCTAGGTTGGCGCCGTTCAGGATATTGTTGCAGGTACATTTCAGCTGCTCCAGTTCCATTTAATTGACATACGTAAAAAGTTCTGACCATATCACGTTTTTTTTCGTTGGAAAAAACCTTTTTCGAGTAAAATATCAGCTATCTAATGCTTTTTTGACGCAAGATAAATAATCCATGTTTCAATATTTGTTTTCACGCGTAACTAGCCAATTCGCGGCACACTTCTCAAAACTTAATCACAGCTCATTCACTACCAGCCAGTCATCTCTACCGAAATCGGAAAGTTGGAGTGTCGGGCACTGCACCTACCTAGCAGTGCCCTGAGCGGTTAATTTCCACAGTTGGGCTAGCCACGGTTGAATTTAAAATGAATTTTCGCTTCAAAATCCACGACAAATTCATCCGAAGCCACGGATCGCCCTAATAAGGTCCGGAAATTTCGGATTTTTATACAATTTTGCCATTTAAAATGATTTTTAAACGGATTTTGGACGATAAAAGGGCATATTTTAAATTAAACGAACCGTCAAAAGTATTATTCAGATGCCCAGACGTTTAAAACAAGATTGAGTCATGACCCTCTTCTAAAATTTGCAAAATTTGGTTATTGACTTCCCCAAATCAAAGGATGCCATGCCGCCGCAAGATGACTAGCTGGTAGTGAATAAGCTGTGACTTAATTCAGGTTAGTACTCGGGTTGGTATTACTTTAAAGTAAAATCAACTTCAAAAAAATAACTCAAAAATAGTGTTCACGTTAATATTCTTGAAGAATTGTAATAACATGTAGTTTTTAAGATGAGATCAGTTGGAAGGGCTATAGCTAAAATCAAATCATTTAGTCCTACTGTACTTTATTAAGTATCGCATTTTTACCTAATTCTAAAACATAGTTGCACTACTTAAAATGAGATGGCGCCAGCAATTCTTCAGTAAGTAAGGTGTTCTTTGAACAACAACACAGTATTCCCCGCGCAGTCTGACGTGAACGTTGTTTTGACCGGCTCTTTGTAAACACGTGCTAAGCGGATTTTTGCAATGGATAAGCAGTGGTAAGTTTTTCAGGATTTTTTAGGAAAATATTTTTTAAATTTTTATTAGATTTAGTAGGTACTTTATTAGCTAAACTGTGGTGTACAAGTCATATTTTATCTTTTGGTTTATATTTAACGGCTAATTAGAGCGTGACATTTTATGGTACTTTGAAAGGGCCGGTAGGACTTAGCACTATTGTTAGGTGATATCTTGTGTTTTTTTATTTTAGGTATAGAAAAAGACCCCTTATATTAGCTGAGCTTATTGATGAGCTGGAAAATGATGACACGCTGGAAATTCCCAACAGCATTACTATTTTTCCACCGGATAACTCAAATGACCCAGTCACTGACGAAGATTCAAGTGAGGAGGATAATGTTATTTTGAATAATTTTCCAGGGTCTCAATTGAGAGGAATGTCAGCCTGAGGTAGAATTTGATAGCTCCAATGAATGGGATTCTGATGATGAACAACATTTAGCCAACTTTGTTCAACGCAAGCCAAAAAAGTTCAAAGTGTTTTCGTACTCTAAGCAAGATCTTACACACATCTCTTTACTTACGTGATCTCCAGTTTAGACCATAAAAATCCAACGATCTCCCACTTTCTTCTTCAAGTTATTTTTTGATGACACTGTCACGAATCAAATTCTCGACTACACCAATATTTATGCACGCCAGCAAAATCGCCTTGGTGATGTTACAATTAATTAACTATTTTCCTATATTGGTGTAATGATTCTTAGTGGCTACTCGTCAGTGTCTAGACGAAAAATGTACTGGCAAAATTCGGACGACACCAACAACAAACTTGTTACTGCCGCTATATCCCGAGATCGGTTTCAGTACTTGATGAATAACATTCATTTCAATGATAACAGTCAGCTAGACCAGAAAGATAAATTCTCCAAAATGAGACCACTGTTTGACTCTCTAAACAATAAATTTATTGAATATGCACCAATAAAGGAATACCACAGTGTTGATGAGGCCATGGTTCCTTATTTTGGGCGTCACGGATGCAAACAGTTCATTCGAGGAAAGCCAATTCGTTGGGGCTACAAAATGTGGGTAGGTACAACACGACTTGGATATATTGTAAATTTTGATCCATATCAGGGCTCAAACTCTAGCATTCCTGAGTAATACTCTCAGTTATGTTTAGGATCTGCTGTAGTTTTAAAATACGCCGACGTGCTAGGCACTTTATCTTACGATCTTTCTCATTTGTTTTTTGACAATTATTTTACCTCTCTTTTTCTTATGAGAGAGCTCAAACTACGAAAAATAAAAGCAACCGGACAATAAGAGAAAACCGTATTCCTGATAGCCCCTTACAATCAGTCAAGGACATGAAAAATGAGAGGATTTTTTGATTACGCTCTTGCAGACAATGACATAATCATTTGTAAATGGCATGATAATAGCGTTGTTAGTCTGGCATCCAATGCATCGTCTGTTTTTCCACTGGGCAAAGCCAGAAGATATTCCCAATTAGAAAAAAAACACGTACAAATTGACTAGCCATATCTAATAAAATTATATAACGAAAATATGGGCGGCGTTGACAGAAGTGACCAGAATATTGGTCAATATAGAACTACAATACGTGGAAAAAAATGGTATTTTCCATTATGGGCCCACTGTGTGGATATGGCAATACAAAACGCTTGGCACTTGCAGAAACAAGATGTTGGCACTTTGGATCAGTTATCTTTTCGGAGGTCGATTGCTGTTCAGTTAATAGAGACCCATAAACGTACCACTCAAAGGGGACCTTCAAAAGCACCGAAGAATCAGCATGAACAATCCCGTTATGATGGAAGAGGTCATCTAGTGGTATATTGTGAAAACCATCGCAGATGTGCCCTCTGCCATAAAAGAGAATTTTATGTGTGACAAATGCCAGGTCGCTCTTCACCCAAAGGAATGTTTTTTCAATTATCATACCGTGTAAATCTCACCTTATTTGATATTTGTTTTGTTTAGTTTTCCATGTAAGTTTTTTTTAATAGATTAGTATATTGTCCTACCGGCCTTTTAAAAGTACACCCCCCCACCCCCACCCCCCCGAGTAAATGAACAATTTATAATTTTTTTACAATTTTTTAAATTTTTAATACATTATTTTGAACCCAAATTAACAAAAACAAAAATGCGTTTTTTACAAATAGCAGTTTTAGGACTAAATGGGTTAAATACAAAAGTTGTATGGATTTCAGGGAACTTCCTAGAAAAAATAATTTTGAATATACAGGGTGAGTCAGAAACGAGTGGAGTACCAAATTTTTATTTTTTTAAATGGAACTCCCGGTATATTTTTGAATATTTAGATTCTCCTCATTACTCTCCTTTCAAAAATGTATAATATGTATATACTTGCAGCGGTAGTTCTTGAGCTGTTTGACTTCAAAATTGCCCGTTATCTGAATAAAAATTTTATTATTTATTTAGTATTTATCGTTCATAATAAAATAATTTCTTACTTTAAAATCATAATAATCATATTCTACATTAACTTCATAATGAGAAATAATATAAATAAATAAATAATAAAATTATTATTCAGATAAGGGGCAATTTTGAAGACGAACAGCTCAAAAACTACCGCTGCAAGTATAGACATATTATATATTTTTGAAAAGAGAATAATGAGGAGAATCTAAATATTCAAAAAGATACCGAGCGTTCCATTTAAAAAAATGAAAATTTGGAACTCCACTCGTTTCCGACTCACCCTGTATATTCAAAATTATTTTTTCTAGGAAGTTCCCTGAAATCCATACAACTTTTATATTTAATATTTTTTTCTATCTGCAAAAATTAACCCTGTATAAGGTGGCGAAATATAAATGATAACGTACGAAAAAACGGAAATATTTTGGAACATTTATGGAAAACTATGGATGTAATAATAAACTAAAATTATTATTTATTAATGTTTTAATGAAAATAAAAGTGTTTTTAATTAATACGAACGGTGATATATGGACCGGACTTAAATATTTAGAAAATAGTTAAAAACTCATTTTAGCCAAGGAATCTTATTGTTATAAGAAACTGATATTGCCATTACATTTTGGGGGTAGGAAGGTTTAAAAATATGCGAAAAAAAATCCAAGTCCGTATTTAAAAAAATTGACTTGATAGTGATATCTAAAAAACGAAACGTCAAATTGAAAAACTATTAATGTCATAAAAAGCTGCCTTATGAATGTAAAATCGCTTTTTTTACAAATTCAAAAATAAAGGCGTAAAAAATTAAAAACAAAATCATCCATTTTCGGTTTCTTCCGAATATCTTCGAAAGTATTCGGAATTTTTGAACTTTCTATGCGGCATCTTATTGAGCCTCAAATTGAGCAAGTTTGCCCCCATTTAATCGTCCCTATATCTCTTATAGTTTCCGAGCTCCCAATGCTCGTATGTCGAATTTGTAACGCCCTGTATAGCTGCGTAATCTATTCACGACCGACGGCGACGTCTCAAATCAGGATCCACAATAGCATCCACGTATTAGCTGAGGTGATAACAGACAAATTTGTATGAGCAATAAAAAAAATTGTGTGTACTAGAAAATATTAATTAGCAAGCAATGTGGAGAAAAGGCTATACTCTAAACAGTTCCCAGAGCATCCAACCCTTGCTTATTTACTTCATTGGCACGCAAATGGTAATTAGTTACTGGAAAATTTGGGATGATTATGTCGAGAAAGATAGCGGCCCTAATATCGATCCGTGAGAAACGCCTAACTTAACTGTAACCACATCTGAACACTGATTTATTTAAAAATATTTTTTTTCATGACAATTGGATTCAATGAAGAGACAGGCAATCAATACCATAATTTTAATTTAGTACCTAAAAATTTGGTTTATGGTAAAGTATGCCTCAGAAAAGTTCATATATTAGGTCTTAATTATATCGTTAGTTTTATTAGGTTGCGAAATCCGCAATTATATTATAAGATATTGAGCACAAATATTACTAATCAAATGAAATTATTTCAATCTTTTCAAATTTTTGAAGATATGGATATGATAATGCTCATACTTTCGAGATTATAACCTTAAGATGTCATTTGTTGGGATAAGCCCCTTGTGAAATACACATATTGCACCAAAAATCTTAAAAAATACCCTCAAAAATAATGAGAAAAACTTCCTTAAAACCAGCTTTTACTAGACAAAAACAACTTTTAGTCTCAAATTTAATCAATAAAATGATGGCTTAAGCTGCTAATGATCCACACGTTTCTTGGAATGCTCAATTTGTTGTTTGCTCTTCTTTAAATGCAAATAAGGACCTTACTTTTCTTATCCAACAATATTCTCTTTATCCCCATACATTTTTTTAAATGGTTTTATTCAGAAAATCAAATACTTCAACTTGCTAGATTACGATTTAATTTCAAAAACTGGCCAGGCGGTGCTATCAAGCAATAAGTCAGGCAAAAGGGCTTTAGCTGCACATAAAGAGGGATCAAAAATAGATCTTTCCCCCTTAAAATATCTCAGTTATAACGTGGCTGTAAGGATAATAAATAAAGGTATTTCATGATCATTTAAACATAACTCCAATACTCCTCACTACCACATTAAAGGTGCACTTATCACAGCTGTCAAGGAAACATCAAACACTACGCTTTATCTCATGAGATTAAAAATTTCTGCGGTAAGAATAACTATGCTAGTTAAATCAATTATTAAAACTTACGCTCAGTCCGACATTTAGACCTTTAGCAAATCGACTAAAATACTGAACAAAATTTGCCGGCAAGCCCCAAACAGCCAATCCTTATGCCCCGCATAATTTAATTTCTTACAATGAGTTATCAACATTACAGGTACCCAAAACCAAATAATTATATCGATTACCATGTACATTGTCTCGAAGGCAGATCTAACGAAGAACTTATTACTTACCAATACGATTTTCATCTTGGACAGATATTAGAACATGTGATAAAAAATGTGGGTTACCTCTGCTTTTATAAATCGCAGAATCAATAATTCATAGGATTTGTAATATTTAGTTCTAGGCAAAAGTATAAATCCATCAACCCTCACCTACATTAGATTCCAAATAGAATAAAAACATATGTGTAATATACAGATTCATTATTATGGATATTTTAGGCTTGCAAAATAATAATATTATCCTTCTTATGTATCTCATGATTGCATTTCAATAGATCTTAACTATAAAGTTTACTGCTACATTTGGATGATTAACAATCTGTTAAAACTGATGCTTTATGCTTTAATAGAAACCGTCATAATTTGAGCTCTAAATGTTTTATTTCCTAGTTCAATTATTTCTCTCTCAAGGCAAAGTATAATATATTTATTTATACCGTGCTCAAGGTGTCTCCGATTTGCCTAAAAACTTGAAAATTGATTTTTTTTTATAACGAACTGTATTATACTCAAATGCTTACGAAAATGATATTATTCTAGTAAACATTATCACTTACTCCTGCGCGATAAGTAGCTACTTACCACACTGAGTTAAATATGATAAAATGACATGCATTCTAATATATAGACATTTTTATTAACCAAGTTTATTATTATTCTAATAACATCTACTAAAAATGATTGGATGTCCAACTTTCAGGAGACTCCGACATAGCATGAAGACCGCCTTTATCTGTTTCTGAATGCGGTTTTTATTGTAAATATGGAATTGATATGCAGGATGAATACTAATAGCTGAACACAATAATTTTATTGTCTAATATAGTTTAACTGTTGACCAATAAGCAAAATTTATATTTATATTAGATTTTGGCCAGAGATTTGCTATTAATGGCAAGTGACCTGGAAACTTAATAGTTTTAATTAAATCATTCCACTATCGGTTGTTAAGATTGGAAGGGACTACTACAAAAAATTTACAGTCCTTCACAAAGATGCAACCGGGGGAGACATTGAAAATGCCGAAGCAGAATGCAACGCTTACTAAATTTGAGATCTCAGAAAACTCATAATTGTGTGTGAAATATAATAGTTGATAGAAGTTTGGGTGAGATCAGGTTAGATTACGTAAGTTTACTTTACCAAAATATACCAAATAAATGCATATTACTTTAAGTTTCGTTCTTTTTTTACAATTTATAACATTATAAGTGTGGTTGAAAAAGCAAAATACCATTTGCATTCGATTCGTCTGACATTCCTCGATCTAACGATATGAGACACGACTAGTCTGTCATGAGAAACTAAAAGTCACCCTCACCCACCCTTAACACAGTCTAATGTAAAACATGACTTTTAGCAGATTACGTAAGTTTAGTTTACCAAAATATATCACACAAATGCATATTACTTCAAGTTTCGATAGTTTTTACAATTTATAACATTAGTGTTGGTTGTAAAAACTGCATTCGATTCGTCTCTCAATCCCCGATCTAACGCGGTTAGTTTCATTTAGTATCAACTTATTTTAGTCATTTGAGTCGGTTCCAATACGTTATAATCAATTTTAATATATTTGGTTAGTTTTGGTTAGTCGTCTAATCAATTTTCGGTTAGTTTCACTTAGCCTCAACTTTTTTACTTATTTGAGCCGGTTCCGTTACGTTATAATCAATTTTAATTGATTTGGTTAGTCGTTTAATCAACTTTCGGTTAGTTCCACTTAGTCTCAAATTATTTTACAGCTGGTTCCGATACGTTATAATCAATTTTAATAGTTTTGGTTAGTTTTGATTTATTAGTCATCTAATCAACTTTCGGTTAGTTTCACTTAGTGTCAACTTATTTTAGTTATTTGAGTCGGTTCCGATACATAATAATCAATTTTAATAGATTTGGTTAGTTTTTGTTAGCCGTCTAATCAACTATCGGTTAGTGTCACTGCGTCTCAATTTATTTTACTTATTTGAGCTGGTTCCGACACGTTATAATCAATTTTAATAGATTTGGTTAGTTTGGGTTAGTCGTTTAATCAACTTTTGATTAGTTTCACTTAGTCTCAACTTATTTCAGTTATTTGAGCTGGTTCTGATACGTAATAATCAATTTTAAAAATGTTGGTTAGTTTTGGATAGTCGCCTAATCATCGGTTAGTTTCACTTAGTCTCAAATTATTTTAGTCATTTGTTGAGTCGGTTCCGATACGTTATAATCAAGTTTAATAAACTTGGTTTCTTTTGGTTAGTCGTTTAATCAACTTCCGGCTAGTTTTACTTAGTCTCAAGTTATTTTACTTGATTGAGCCGGTTCCGAGATGTAACCAATTTCAATAGATTTGGTTAGTCGTCCAATCAACTTTCGGTTGGTTTGGGTTAGTCTCAACTTATTTTATTTATTTAAGCCGGTTCCGATACACTATAATCAATTTTAGTATATATTTGGTTAGGTTTGGTTAATCGTCCAATCACCTTTCGGTTAGTTTCACTTAGTCTCAACTTATTTTAGTCATCTGAACCGGTTCCGACGCGTTATAATTAATTTTAATAGATTTGGTTAATTCTGGCTAGTCGTTCAATCAAGTTTCGGTTAGTTTCACTCATTCTCAACTTACTTTAGTCATTTGAACCGTTTCCGATACGTTATAAATCATTTTAATAGATTGGGATAGTTTTGGTTAGTCGTCAATTCAAATTTCGGTTAGTTTCACTTAATATCAACTTATTTTAGTCATTTGAACCGGTTACGATACGTTATAATCACTTTTAATAGATTTGGTTATACTTGGTTAATCGTCGAATAAACCTTCGGTTAGTTTCACTTAGTTTCAACTTATTTTACTTATTTGAGCTGGTTCCGATACGTTATAACCAACTTTAATAGATTTGGTTAGTTTTGTTTAGTTGGCTAATCAACTTTCGGTTACATTCTTTTAATATAACCCCCGTTTTTAACGAACCAACTAGGACTACTGCCATATCTTCTACAGCCATAGATTATATTTGTACAAATTTTAATGACAGCCTCATTGCCTGTATTGTAGCTGAAAATGGACTATCTGACCATACATTTCAAAAAATTGAATTTGCCTACATTAATGACATCTCACATGCAACTTACTTAGCAAGATCTTTCTCAAATAAAAACAAAAACACCTTCCTAAATTTTCTAAAGGCTGAATGTTGGTCAGAACTCTACAATGGAGGTAGTGATATAAATGATATGTTTTCTATTTTTATTGGAACTTTGGATTATTACTATAATATTAGTTTTAGATATGTAAGAAAAAGAAAATCAGATTTTAATTGCAAACAATGGTTAACATTAGGTTTAAGAACATCATCCAAAAACTTAAAAAACCTACATGCAAAGGTAATAAGAGGTTTAGCATCTTTGGAATTTTATAAAAAATATAAACTTATTTATAGGCGTTTGTTAAGGGCTGAAAAAAGAAAATACTATGACAACAAAATTATCTATTCTAATAACAAATCAAAAACAGTCTGGAATCTAATAAATAATACAATAAAAACCAATCAAAAAAATAAAACTAATTGTATTATAAATAATGGTATTACGTATACAAATTCAGGGGACATAGCTGAACAATTTAATTCATATTTTGCTGACATTCCTAGAAAATTATATGACAAACAACAATCTTTTGATAATATTGATGGCCATGGAAGAAATTTAAACTTTTTTACTGATAAATCAATCTATTTGTATAGGGTGACTGAAAGTGAAATGAGTGAATCAATAAACAATTTGAAAAATTCTAATTCAAGTGGCCATGATGAATTTTCCTCCTCTATTATAAAGTATTGTAGTAAACAGTTATGTGGACCTTTAACATACTTGCTAAATTTATGTTTTTCTCAAGGTGTTTTTCCAGATTTTCTGAAAGTTTCAAAAATCATTTGTTTATTTAAGAAAGGAGATTGTAAAGACATTGTAAATTATCGTCCAATTTCACTATTGTCCATATTTTCAAAAATTTTTGAGAAAATAATTTTGAAACGTATGGTTAACTTTCTGGAAAGCTTCAACATATTATCACCCACGCAGCATGGTTTTCGCAACAAAAAATCAACTACTACAGCATTATGTTCCATTTTAGATACTATATATAAAAGGCTAGATGCGAATGACAAGGTTATGGCACTGTTTGTCGACCTAACCAAGGCATTTGACTGCGTAGATCATGATCTTTTATTGCAGAAGATATATGAGTACGGTATTCGTGGAAACTGTCATAATTTGTTAAAGACATATTTAAAAAACCGTAAACAATTTGTTCTTTTTGAAGCGTCTGAGTCTGCGTAGCTAGATGTCAAGTTTGGCGTTCCACAGGGAAGTATTCTGGGCCCTTTATAGTTTGAGAGCTGGCAGTAAAAACAACTACCTCATAAGTTACCAATGGTTTGAATTGACATGTCTGTACTCCTTTAGGTTGTAATTTTAAAACCGTCCGTCTGCCGGGTGTGAGTGGTCGCCTTATTAGTTTAAAATTTAAACAAAAAAAATTAAAATAGCTCATAACTACCCAATTATTACCAGCATAAATGTTTTATGAAAATGGCCTAAGATCATAACAAAATTGAAATCGAAGGCGTCTGCCGTTGGAAGTGATCGCTATTTTGAAGCAGACGAAGTCAATTATGTCAAAAAAACGTCATGAACTTCCTCAAGGGTTACCGCCGTTATTTTTGTGTCAAAATATTCCTAATTATATTACTAATCAAAGTTAAAAGAGAAAACTTTGGCAGACGGTCGCATTCAAATCGCAGACGGGTTTAAAGTTGAAAGTTAAAGAAAAATATCTTGACTTAAATTGCAAACTTTAGGTTATAAAAAGTGACCTATTTGGATTGAATGTTTGCGATTTTTTTTGCAATTATTGATAACCACTTTCAACTTTTCTTAATTAAAGAATTAAATTTCAAAGAAATACCATAACTTTGCACACGTATTATATCAAAAAATTTATTACTTTTTCTGAATATGTATATACAAAGTTTCGATGCCGTAGAAGAGTCGAATTAATTTAAAAATAAATTAATATATCTACCACAATTTCATGTATAATAGAAAGCAACTATCGGCAACAACCACAGCCACCTACAGGGTTTGAAGGCGGCTGTGCAACAATTTGTTTTTTTTTTTTGTACCTTTGAATAAAGCGAGAAGTGAGGGCTGTCATCGGCGTCTGCGTCAGCTTCTATGAAAATAATAATTATTTCTTCATATTATTTTGGTCAGTTTAGTGTGTATTAGTAACTCCTTATTGAGATTTGTGCATAACCCATTTATTGGTAAGTAAATTTGGATAGATAATATCGGAAATGGAAAAATGCATAGTCAGCTTGTTATAGGTTAGGGTAGGTTTAACATTACAGGCAGGTAGATTATTATCAAAGACATGTATTGTTTTTTATATTTTTTTGATTATTATACAGCAAGAAATTTTTGCAACGTTGCCGGCTTGGATATTTTCTCCTTAATATAATATAATTTAATTTATGGCTGGTGATGTTATAAATCAAAATCAAAGTTTACAGAATTAAAAATATAAGTTGATTCACTCCGCGCCATCGTCAAATTCCACTCCGCCCCTCCCCGCCTGCCCGGTAGACTGGTGCCAGTCTGTGGAGAGCTAGGTAATTTAAGTTTATTTTAAATTTGTTTACGGTCCGGCACGGCGTATAGGGTGAGATTTCAAAAATATCGATTTGTTTTTGGTGGATTTCTGAGTAAAATGTCTAGTCGAAAATCGAAATATTTGTTCAGTAGTTGATTGTGAAAGACGAATGGCAGACAATATATCGCTCTTTAGGTGCCCAAAAGGGTAGGTATGTATTAGTTTATTATAAGCTTTTATTTAACTTCACTTGTATGTTTGGGTCAAATCTTGCAAGTTAAATTTGTCCTACTTCCCATCAATGTTCAATATTAATATCGATTTATAGTGAGTACAATAGAGTATGTAATAAAAAAAAATCTTGCAGGTGTCGAGCCTGGAAAAGTGCCTTAGAATTTATAGGATCCCACAAATATGCGAATGATACACCAATGTGATGTCATAGCCGTATTAGAATGTGTGGTTTGCATTTTAATGAAAACAGTTTTGCAAATTCTTCTAGGAGCTGTATACATTCATATGCTGTTCCATCAACCGTGTTACCAACTAAAAAAGGTAACTTTTAATCAGATTTTGTGCATTTGCAAAATAATGTAAGATGGGTGCAAATATAGGTTTATCTAAAAGTCTATTACTTTAAATTTTGTGCTAATTAGTTATTGTGGTAAAATTAACGAAATATAGAAATTGCTAAAATGTAGACAATTAGTTTTGCAAGACTTTTTCCAAAATAATTTGTAAAGTTTTGCAAAACTATGATGTAGTTCATCCCCAAAATAAATTAAAATAAAGAATTTTGCACGGGGTATTAAATTTCATTCTTGAAGTAAAAAATAATATATTTTACAAATTTTATTTAAATATGCAATCGTATTTACCGTAATTTCTTTCAAATATGCTGAATAAGGCCTTTACCTTTTCATCTTTTTTTGTGACTTCACAAAATATATTTTTCAAAATTTTAATGAAAACATATTTCATTATTTAAATTCATCCATTTATTACTTACTAAGCGAGAAATTTTACTATATGTTGCCCAATAGCGCTTTGACCGAAGTAAATCGCGTCAAACTCGGCTCTTATTGCCTCAATACCCCCTATATTTTTTTACGTCCTCGGCTCGCCTTTGATATGACGATTTCATTGAATTGGCGCTTAGTGCACCAACTTATATTTTTAATTCTGTAAACTTTGTCAAAATGGTGCAATAGAGTATCTTCTAGTCTTGATTATTCTTGTATTTGTATTAAATTAGAATATAATGCGAGGATAATTATTAATGTAATAATAATATAAAAGAAAATTGTTTTATTTCGTTTAGTAAAGTCCTTATTTATTAAAGGTCATGGACTTAGACGCTCCAAGCTCTTCATCAGGGATAATTAGAAATTGCTGTATTCACGTTGAAGATGTCTCAGAAAATTCAAAAGTATTTACAGTAGATACTTTTAAAAAATGTCAGTTGTCTTTAGCTTGTCGAAAGCATTTTAATATGAAGTATGCTGAAATACATCTTCCATATCAAAGTGGCTTTTCTAATTTGGGGTACCATTCAAGCTGCTACAGAAAACTAACAGCAATTAAAAAAGCGAGAATGGAGGTGTTTTTACGGGAAACTGCTGAGGAAAACGAAACAAAAATACAAGCCATTAATCAGGGAAGACCTTTAGAGAGAAGTATACGATCTAGAAATACCTTTTTTAAAATTCGCCGCATTGGAATTTTGAAAAAGTCGTGCATTTTTTGCAATAAATTATTTATTTATAAAAATAAGAAACGAATCCGTTTAACCACTTGCCAAACGAAAAACTTTGAAGCCAACATTAAACAATATGCACTAGCTCTAAATGATCAGCAGCTTTTATCAAAAATCACTGAAATAGATTTTATTGCTAAAGAAATACTTTATCACAGACCATGCCGGGTAAAGTACACTATGCAGGTTAAAAAACGATCTGAAATAAAAAATAAAGAGGGACTGTGGCATACTATTTGGAACTACCATAGGATTGCTTTTAGTAAATTAAAGGAATTTATTAAAACCTATATTGTTGAAAAACGAGACGCTTACTTTTTGACTAGCATCCACCGTATTTATATCCAATATTTCTTTGAAATAGCTAAAGATAACACTGAAAGATCCAAGAAATTTACCTTTGAACATTTATTTCGTAAATTAAGAAAGGTGTACCTAAACCTTTTAAAATTCACAAAACATCGGGGAAAATTTATTATTCATAGTAAAGATATAGATTCTGTAACTGCTGTACATATGTGCCTGAGTAAAGCTAAAACATTAGAAACAGATATACAGGATGTTGCATTTGCATTAAGAAGGGATATATTAAGAATTAAGAAAAATACTTTGCCTTCTCAAATAACTTTAAAAGAGATATATAATGGTTAATGCTCCATACCACCATTGCTACAATTTTTTTTTACAAATTTGCTATGTGGACCATACGATCGCCCTCTAGAAACAAATAGAAAAATAAGGATTGAGTCTCTAGCACAAGATGCCATTAACTCAGTTACGAACGGTCGGATATAAACATCAAAACACATGGAACTAGGTATGGTCATAAAGAGTCTCACAGGAAGTAGAAAAGTTATAAACATTTTGAATAGATTAGGTCACAGTGTCAGCTATTCAGTAGTAGAAGAACTAGAAACAGAGCTTACTTATTCATCTTTTGAGGGCCCTTTTATTACACCTTATGGTATTCAACAAAAACCAGATTTGTCGACTGCACTTGCATTCGATAATTATGATAGATTTGTAGATACATTGTCTGGCAAAGATACACTTCATGACACTGTTGGTATTATTTATCAAAACAAAAGCAGTATAATTCACAATACCGAAGAGAACAATCATGGCATTAATGAGCCCATGCCTACTGCCCAAAGGAAAAGACGAAGAATGTTTGATATGTTGGACGCCGAAATAGAACCTTATTATAAAAAACCTAAGTTAAACGAGATCGTTCGTCTACCGCTATTAGCCAAACTTGATGAGACTAAGTATAAGAATATTCGACAACTAGATAATTTGTGGGTTATGTCACTTGCAATACTACAAGAAGACATACCTATGTGGGCGGGATGGAATAATTTAAAAACCAGTGAAACTTTTCCAGTTCAAAATATTTGCTACTTACCACCGATCAACGAATCGCCTACAAGCCTGTCGGTAGTAGCACATACCTTAAATATAGCTAAAGATATCGCCATAGCTTGTCAGCAGAATTACATATCCGTCACTTATGACTTGGCCATAGCAAAACTTGCAATGCAAATACAGAGTGAAGAGCGTCCAAAATATAACAATGTGTTTATACAATTGGGAGCTTTTCATGTTCAGATGTCATATTTTAAGGCTGTTGGTAAATATATTGAAGAATCTGGTGGGCCGTATATTCTCACAGAATCGGGAATTTTAGCTCCAGGTTCGCTTAAGGGCTTTATCACGGGGACACATTACAATCGTTGTAAGCGAATTCATCCGATATTTGCAGCATCATTACAAATTTTGCATTTTCGGGCATATCTACAAGCAAATAACATCTGCATTGATCAGTTGACTAATGAACTGAAAAGAATCCAAAACCAAAAATTAAGTGAAGTGAACTTTTCAAGCGGTCTTGTGGAGATTTTGGATGGATATGACCACTATTACCATGAAACAGAAGAAGGCTTACATGGTGCAATAGCTAAATATTGGATTACATATATAAATTTAATAAAACTGTTTCAAGAATTTTCGAGAAGCATTAGAACAGGAGATTTTGATTTATATGTTTCATGTTTACCTCAAATAGCCACCCTTATGTTCTACTTTAATCATCAGAACTATGCAAGGTGGATTGTCAGATTCTATAACAATTTAGTAAATGTAGAAAATACCCATCATGGTTTAAAAGAAATGCTGATAAAAGGCGGTGTTTCAATAAGGCGCAATGAAAAATTATTTTCCGGTAGTCCAATTGATCTCACATTGGAACAAACCATTAACAAAGATGCTGCAAGTAAACTAACAGGTAACAATTTAATTTTGCTGTATTAATATTGCCACTAAATTATTTTATATTGTTTACAGGGATAAGCTCATTTACAAACTCTATATCAGCAAGGCGCCGGTGGGCCATAAGTCATTCACTACGCACATCCTTAGTCACACATTTATTAGATACCCTGAACCTAAACTCTACCGAAGACGTAATGACTGATCTTCGCGATAATAGAATTAAAAAAAATAATATCTTGATAAAGGAACTTCTAAGTCAAATTACCAATACTCTTAATCCCTTTTCATCTGAAATGTTAAACAATAATGAACTCGTTAATCTATCCACTGGAAAAACCTCCAGCGAAGAAACCAAAAATTTTCTTTTAAATATTATTTCTAAAGGAGAAAAACTAAGAGATCGATTTATTACTGAATGCAACGAGGATGCAAATAGGTTTGAAAAGCCTATTTCAAAACAAGTAATTCACACATTTGCAGCAGAAAATAAATTAAAAATGAAAAGAAGCGACGGAAAAATAGCTGAAGTAAAAGTCGAAAGAAACATAATGGGACGACTTTTGGTATTATCTTTGAAACATAAAATTGATTTATTAACTGTCTTATCGTATCCTTTGACAATTGTTCCATTGTCACTGAGCCATCTCGACGGAAGTATCAATTAAACAGATAAATCAAAATTGTACAAGTTATTAGAAAATCGTATACCAAATTCCTCAATTCCAACTCAAATAGATTGTACGATTTTTGATGGATTCTTTTTTTTGCATCTCTTGCGTGATCCTCCTCTTACTTATGGCAGATTGGCTATCTACATCTTTAAGAAGCTATGCAGAACATCAAGCAAAAGAATAGACCTAATTTTTGATAAGTGTGTAGTGCCATCATTAAAAGATATCGAAAGAGAAAGAAGAGCAGGGATATCAGGAAGGGATAGTGTGTTTAAGATTATTGGAGAAGAGCAAAAGCGGCCTAACGATTTTTTAAAAACATTGAGAAGCGACTCTTTCAAAACCGAGTTCGTGCAGTTTTTAGTGGAACACTGGAAAACAAGTGTTCCTCCGGGTATTTTAGGAGACAAAATTCTTCGAGTAAATTGTGGAGATATTTGTTACATGTTTTATGAGACTGGTGGGCATGTGAATTGTACAATTGATGAGGTTTTATATTGTAGTCATAACGAAGCTGATACTAGGATTCTATTTCATATAGCTAAACTACCAGAAAATACAAATGTTGTGATACGTGCATCCGATACCGAATATATTAATAATAGCAGTGGGAAATATGCACAAATTAACAAATGGAGTGCAAATTTGGATGGAAACTGGACTTCAGTCAAAAAATACTTTGAGATATGTTTCTGTTAACGATATATACAGAAATTTAGGAGACATCATTTCTCAAGCTTTACCTGCCTATCACGCTTTAACAGGCAGTGATTATACCCCATCATTTGCTCGAAAAGGTAAAATAAAGCCTTTTAACATTATCGAGAAAGACGTAAATATTGCTAAAATTTTTGCTTCTTTCGGCCATTCCCAGGATATATCGGAAGAGCAAATTAAAGGCATTGAAAAATTTGTGTGCTGGATGTATGGTAGGCATAATGGTAGTAGTGTGAATGAAGCAAGGCTAGATTTGTTTCTTAGGAACCATAGTGGTACTGTGTCCCAAGGAAGAAATCCAATAGACAAAGTTAAAAATTTTGATGGGAGCTTGATGCCACCTTGTCGAAAGGTACTAATAAATAAAATAAAAAGGGTTAATCAAGTTTGCGCCATCTGGAATTATGCAACAGAGCCTAATCCAATTTTTTTTAATCCTGAAGAACATGGCTGGGTTTTAGTTGATAGAAAATACCAATTGGAATGGTTTACTGGACCGCAAACCCCTCCTACAATTGATGAGATTTGAAAAATGCCACCTCCGGACATATATGAAGATGAAATCGCAGCCGCAGACATAGATGAAGATGAAATATTTTACAATGCAAGTAGTGATGAAGATGAATAGTACATTAAAATTTTCATTTTAATTTTCTTAATAATAATATTATTTATCTATAATATTATTGCTTGCTACATAGATTTTGTTTGTGAGTTTTATTTTTGTTTCTTCTTGTTGTGCAACTTTTATCTGCGATGGTATTAACTTGATACTAAGGTTTATTCTAAACCCTACTAAAAATTATAAATGTTTAGGTTTTATTTAGAAAATAGGTAGTATTTTTGTTATTATTGGGTGTTTGAAATTAAATAAATGTAATATCACTAAAGTCGAAACTGAAAAATGTAGGCAGTAAGTGACACATAGTTTTATATGAAATAAATTTGCGTAAATATACACTATCATATTTTAAAAATGAATTGTTTTTAACATTGTTAATTTGCGAACGTATTCCCTATGCACGAATAAACTCTCATATTTTTGTGGGTTTTTAGAAAGAAATTTGGGGATGAGTCACTGCCTATTATTTTCAGATTTCGGTATAGCTTGTTTTTTACTTATTTTTTTTCTTAAGGAGCTCTACACCCGAGGACGTTTTAATAAAAAAAGTATATTACGCGTACCTTATTATATTGATAGCAACCAATTTAGGCCCGTCTTTTCTTAGAATGTGACCGTCTGCCGAAATTTTCTTTATACGTCTTCGTTACTTACACAACAATAATAATATCATAGCCTAACTTTAGGCTACGATAATATTCTGTCAAAAAATTTTAAGGTAACTTGACGGCGTTTTTTGATATTATGTTAAACGCTTATTTTAAAAATGTAAGTCTTTAATAAAGTAAAGTTGAAAGTGGTTATCAATTGCAAAAAATTTCGCAAATCTTTAATCCAAATAGGTCACTTTTTATAAGCTAAAGTTTCCAATTTAAGTCAAGATATTGTTCTTTAACTATTCAACTTTAAACCCGTCTGCGATTTGAATGCGACCGTCTGCCAAAGTTTTCTCTTTTAACTTTGATTAGTAATATATTTAGTAATATTTTGACACAAAAATAACGGCGGTAACCCTTGAGGAAGTTCATGGCGTTTTTTTGACATAATTGACTTCGTCTGCTTCAAAATAGCGATCACTTCCAACGGCAGACGCCTTCGATTTCAATTTTGTTATGATCTTAGGCCATTTTCATAAAACATTTATGCTGGTAATAATTGGGAAGTTATGAGCTATTTTAATTTTTTTTGTTTAAATTTTAAACTAATAAGGCGATCACTCACACCCGGCAGACGGACGGTTTTAAAATTACAACCTAAAGGAGTACAGACATGTCAATTCAAACCTTTGGTAACTTATGAGGTAGTTGTTTTTACTGCCAGCTCTCAAACTATTACTGTTTCTAATGTATATTAATGATTTATCGACCTGTTTGACAGCATATCACTGTGAATTTGCTGATGACATATCAGTTCTGTCAACAGAGTCCAGTGAACTTGAAATGACAAATAACTTGCAACACAATCTTAATCAACTATCCCATTACTTCAATTTAAATAGGCTTACATTAAATCAAAACAAAACATATATTTTGCAATTTCATCCAATTAATAGTAACTACACAAAGAGTCACTTAATTAAATTAAATAATAAATCAATAGAACAGGTAACATCCTTTAAACTGCTGGGCATCTACATTGATATGTCGTTGAATTGGAAAGAACATGTTAATAATATTTGTAAAAGATGTTCAAGCCAATGCTTTGCATTGAATCGTCTAAAACAAGTCCTAACCAGGGAAGTTTTGAAAATATTTTATTTTTCATGTTTTGAATCCATAATTCGTTATGGTGTCATTCTCTGGGGTGGCGCATCAGCTGCCATCAGAGTCTTTCGAATGCAAAAACGAGCTATTAGAGCAATGTTTGGCCTTGGGTATCGGCAATCATGCAGAAATACTTTTAAAAATGAATCTTTAATGACTTTGCCTTCTTTGTATATTTTTGAGTTACTCAAATTTGTAAAACAGAATATTCGTATGTTTAGAACACAAAACTTTTACCATGAATATAATACAAGATTTGGCAGCAACCTACAACATGATCTTCATCGCCTAGAATTGTACAAATTAAACCCTTATTACATTGGTACCATATTGTTTAATAAAATTCCAAATAACATAAGAGAACTTAGCAATAATGAATTCTATACCAGTTTAAAGCGTATATTATTAAATAACGCTTTCTATAGTATTGATGAGTTTATTAACTACAATTTTGGTTATGAGGATGCTGTTACTGCAAGTGTGTCTTAGTATTTGGTAGTTTTTAGTTTTCTTAGTTCTTAAGACCTTTGTGACGTGTCCTATATCCTTTATTGTGATCTTTGGATTAATAAATGCATTTCATTTCATTTCATTTCATTTCATTACATTCACTTAATATCAACTTATTTTAGTCATTTGATCCGGTTACGATACGTTTTAATCAATTTTAATAGATTTAGTTAGACCTACGGCAGGGGCGCCTTTGAAAATTACGTGAGCGGGCGCGTTGCGGTACTGGATGCCGTACGTACAAAAAAGAGTATAAAGCTTAAATTTATTTACTATCTGCAATTTATTCAGTAATAAAGGATATTACACATATTTATAGTAAAACATTTTAAATATAAAATAGAAATATCAATTCAAGAGCGAGAAAAAATTCGAATAAATTGTTGGCAATATCTTACAATTCTTTTCGCTGAGTGGTTTTATTTAACACGTTTGTATCCCTAAAACAAATAAAATGAGGTTTATATACTGACAAGGTAACACTCAGTGCAAAAAACCGTAAAAAAGCAATTTTCAATACATCCATGACAAGGCGCACTGCTGTACGGAATGCCGCAAACGTGCAACTTGATCTCTTGGCGTCTCATTTGATACTAACAGAAAGCCTGAATGCCTCCCTGTGCGTTGGCAGCCGGTTCCAAATATAATCAATGAAAAATTCCTGACGCGACAGTGGCGTGCAGCAATCGGAATTAAAAAAATATATATGAAACGTAAAAATGCGGCACAGAGTACCGCTGCGCGCCCGCCGGAGGGTTAGTCTTGATTAATCGTCGAATCAACTTTCGGGTAGTTTCACTTAGTCTCAACTCTTATTTTAGTCATTTTAGTCAGTTGCGATACGTTATAATCAATTTTAATAAATTTGGTTAGTATTGGATAATCGTCGAATCAACTTCCAGTTAGTTTCACTTAGTCTCAACTTATTTTACTTATTTGATCTGGTTCTGATACGTTATAATCAATTTTAATAGATTTGGTTACTTTTGGTCAGTCGTCTAATTAACTTTCGGTTAGTTTCACTTAGTCTCAACTTATTTTAGTCATTTGAGTCGGTTCCGACACGTTATAATTAAGTTTATAAAATTTTGTTAGTTTTGGTTAGTCGTCTAATCAACTTCCGGTTAGTTTCACTTAGTCTCTACTTATTTTAGTCATTTCAGTCGGTTTCGATACGTTATAATCAATTTTAATAGATTTGATTAGTTTGGGTTAGTCGTCTAATCAACTTTTGGATAGTTTCACTTAGTCTCAACTTATTTTACTTATTTGAGCTGGATTTGATACGTTATAAACAATTTTAATAGATTTGGTTAATTTTGGTTCGTCGTCTAATCAACTTGCGGCTAGTTTCCCCTTCCTAGATCTGTGGTTAGTTGCACTTAGTCTCAACCTATTTTAGTCATTTGAGTCGGTTCCGATACGTTATAATCAAGTTTAATAAATTTGGTTAGTTTTGGTTAGTTGTCTAATCAACTTTCGGTTATTTTCACTTAGTCTTAATTTATTTTACTTATTTGAGCGGGTTCCGATACGTTATAATCCGTTATTCATGAACCGTGTCGTGACGTTCACTAAAATTTTCCGTGTCGTGCTGCGACCTTGGAAACTTACTGTCAAGAAACCAAAGTATTCATCTGAACCGGCACCGATACGTTATAGTCAAATATAGTTATTTTTAATTTACTATAATATTTTTAATCTGTTTCGATACGTTTTAGCCATATTTGGTGCTTTTGGTTAGTATAGGTTAGATTGGGTTAGGTTGGGTTAGATAGTCGTCGTGGGTAGACGTTCAATCTATATTCAGTTAATTTCAGTTAGTAATTTTAGTCTTATCAATCGGCGCCGCGCCGATACGTTATAATCGAATTTAATGTTTTTGGGTAGTTTTGGTTAGTCGCCAAAATTCGGCTCGTGTTGGTTAGTTTTAACTTACTTTAATAGTTTTAATCTGTTCCGATACGTTTTAGCCTTTTTTGGAGCTTTTGGTTACTTTCGGTTAGTCGTTCAGTCAACTTTCGGTTAGTTTCAGTTAGTTCCAATTTATTTTAGTAATTTGAACCGGATCCGATAGGTTATAACGAATTTTAATTTTTATGGTTAGTTTTGGTTATTCGCCAAATTTCGGTTCCTTTGAGTTAGTTTTAACTTACTTTTATTTTTTTAATTTGTTCCGATTCATTTTATCCCTTTTTGTGCTTTTGGTTACTTTTAGTTATACTCTATTTCGAAATGGTGCGGAGTAATAAAACCTACTTATAAATGCAAAACGCTAACAGAGTGGTCAAATAAATTTTTGTGATTTCTAAATATTTAGCCACAGCTGTTATAGCCTGCTGTATTATATTTTAACCATTCCACCCTGTTTTGTATGGCAATCCCGCTGCAAACAATAGGCTTTATTAGTAAAGGGGCCATTTTCTACCTGCAGTAGCGTACGTTTGGGTATTGGGTCAAATTTGAATGTTTACAATAGTAATAAAAAAAAACCTAAGTGTGATAAATATAATGCTGGGAAAGTCCGAGTATTAGGACAGGTAAACGTTTAAAATATGTACGTATATGTACGTAATTATGTACGCCTATGTATCAGCCATCAGAAAATGATTTATTACTTCGCATCATTTCGAAATAGAGTATAGTTTCGGTTAGTTTGCGTTAGTCGTTCAATCAACTTTCGGTTAGTTTCAGTTAGATTTAATTTATTTTTGTCATTTGAACCGATTTCGTCCTCAGAAACAGACTAACACGATCTCTCACGTATATTACGTGATGTGCCAAATGTAGCATGCACTTTTTCGTGATTTGATACCCCATAATAGGAAAACAAAAACATTTTCAATGTTAAAAAATTAAAATATTGCTTATCGGTGTCACATGATGATAAATAATATCGTCCCCTTAGAGCAGAACTATTCTATGTCCAAAATTGTTGATTTTTTGGTTTTTTCGTTCTATGTATACTTTAGGGGCCACTTTATTTGCTGCAGAAGTATGCCATGTCCACGCCAAAGGAAACGCCCGAAAATATACGATTTAAAAATAAGCCTATGTGTCGCGTTTTGTAAACGATTAACTTATAGTATTGGCGTTAGTGGACTTAGAATAGTTCTGATTTCAATTTGGTGTTACATAGTATCAATTTTTATGGACTTAGAATAGTTCTGATTTGAAGATTGAGGTGACAGTATTGTTTTGTATGGACTAAGACTATTTTAGTGGCAAAAATGTTTTCTTCAAAAGGACAAAAGATGGTTAATATGATTAACACGAACATAGAAGGTAAGATTTGTTTTTAATTTTGTTTTATTTTTAAGTACAATGTGAAATATGGTTATCGCTTAAAGTTAGTAGTTAGTAAAGCTAAAATAAATCTTAGCACGATTCAATGGGATATTCTTTTGTAATAGTAAATTTTGTTTCCTTATATTTTAGCTAGAAACACAAAGATCCCTTTAAAGGAAGTTAATGCGCATCAAGATGATGGAAAACTCAATAAATCGGTGATTATTAAATATGCCTATTACTTAATGGATTGTGCAGAGTTGAAAACTCCCACATTTCTACTACCCAAAGAGACATCTACAACACTGGACGCCGCCGTTTCGTATTCGATTTCAGTGGCTGACGTATTATTACCTTGTAAGTAGAAAAAATTCGCCATATTTTCATGTTTCTGATGTCACAAAAAATGTTACCTGCTTGTTTTAGTTCAAAAACAACAAAAGAGAGATAATATTGTCGCGTCTCCCACTGCTTCCCTGAAGGATAACTTAAATGGTAACATACCTACGTTTCCAGATGAGATTCCAGACATAGAAAAGGAAAATATTATGCAGTCTAGTAGAAATTTGTTAACTAAAACCGAATTGCAGGTAAGCCAATCGCGAAAAATACGATTTGGGTTCCTAATTAATATTCTCTAAAACAGAGTTTTATCTACAATACTGAAACAGAATTTTTGCCCTAGTCGCGCGTTTCGCTAACCATGTTAGCATCATCAGGAGATGATTAAAACTCATCATCTCCTGATGATGCTAAAATGGTTAGCGAAACGCGCGTAAAGTGCAAAAATTCTGTTTCGATATTGTGGATAAAACTCTGTTTTAGTGCATTTTGCCGAAGGTTACAAACCTCCACATAGCCTAATTAATATTGTGAACTAATTAAAATCATTAATTAAATATCACCCTGTCGCAAGTT